>PVKZ01005430.1:0-53629 GCA_004027375.1 Macroglossus sobrinus | reverse complement strand
GCCCCCCGCAAGTTGGCTGGTTTATTTACTGCTCAACGGAGCAGCTGACCGCAGAGTTCAAAGTGTCTCTAGAATTACTGAAAACTGAAATCACTCTCCACGGAGCAGCCTACAGGAGCTTTTGACAATTAAATGACACTTCTCTGCTGGAAATCCTCACTGCGATCAGAATGGACTCCCAGCTCCAAACCAGGGCCCATGACAGGCCCTCCCTGCCCACCTCCCCGACCTCACCCGGTACCACGCCCCCTCCCCTAGCTCTCCCGGGGCTCCAGGCACATCCCTTCCGTCCCTGCCAAGTTCCTCCCCGCCTCACTCACTGCCTTTGTTCCAGTCATCCCCCAGATCGCTGAAGGTATGACTCACTTTTGTCATTATTCTGGTGTTAGCTCAAATGTCCCTTCTTCAGAGAAGCCTTCGTTAAAACGACCCCAGATAAAGTGGCACCCGTTCCCTAACGGCACTCCATCACGCGATGCCGGTTTCTTTCTTTTCAGGGCTTGAATTATCTCAAGTTATCGTTAATCATTAGTCTAGAGACCCTGCATTTACTTGGGTTTCTGGGCAAATGAATAAAATAAAAACTCAGACCTCCAAAGGGCGCTCTCACACATTCAGATACTACAAAAGATCTTAATTTTATACACTAGGAAAACATAGTTCCATAGAGATTAAGAAACAATTATTTAGTATTTATTGGTGCCCAAGCATGGGCCGGCCTGTGGCCCTGGGCTACAATAGCTATCTAGGAACTGCATGCATTTCAAATGGATTGTGTTCAAAAGAAGCCATGTTATATAAGCCAGCTCATAAAGGAGTATTTAGCTCAAAATATAGCAAAACTGTTTTATGTACTGAAAACAGCAAGGAGAAAAATCCTCTTTTATGTTAGTAAACGGAAAAATTTTAAAGGGTAAGAAAATTCTTATTTACATGAATGCTCCTGCTTGCAGAAAAAGAAGTTTATTTAGGAAGAAAGAAAAGGACCTTTAGGCTTCTGAAGGGCATTTCCAGGCACTCTGATGCCCTTATGTAGGATGTGGGGGTGGGGGGAGAGAGAAAGAGAGAAAGAGAGAGAGAGAGAGAGAGAGAAAGAGAGAGAGAGAGAGAGAGAGAGAGAGAGAGAGAGAGAGAGAGAGAGTGTGTGTGTGTGTGTGTGTGTGTGTGTGTGTGTGTGTGTCTCTTACAAATGGTAAGAAGGGAAGAAAGATAATTTTCCACCCCTAAAGGTGTATAGGCTAGAGTTACAAAGGAAAAAGGGAATTTGGGATTAAAACAATTTTTATAACTTTTTTAGAAGCAGAACTAGATTAAAAATAGGGGTTAAGTATGATTTGTGTGATAAACTCTCCCAAAGCCGAGGAACAGTAGGCATCACTGGATGAGACAGTGCTCTGCCTTGGTACGGGGCAGGTCTAACAGAGCAGGGGTGAGGGAGGGGGAGAACGGCCTCGGGTCAGTGTGTGAAAGTCAGCCAAATTGAAAATAAAATCACACACATTAAACAAGATGGCACGAGGTAAGTGGAGTTCCAGCTAACAAGTGGACATCTACAAACCACGACAATTCCTGGTACGCATCCAACGGGGAGTCCTCATTCGTGGCATAAAGGACATACATTATTTGGCAGGCGAAACTCACATTGAACTTGAAAACCTAAGTAATCATTCTGGCAAAAGCAGACGACGTAGTCCCACCCCAAGCACAATGGAGGCTGACAGACAGCAAGCCACCATCGTCACGAGTAACGGGGACACCAGAACTGAAAACTGCAGCCCTCGGGGAGCCAGCTGGAGTTCTCAACCAGACGCTCCTGGGAGGAAGGGCTCATTCATTAGCAGAAGTGGGACTGAAGAAGAGCTGGGTCTCCCCTGGGTCCCCTCCACTGGACAATCCCCTAAGGAGAAACGATTAATTATTAAAATTAAGGAAGGACAGGAAGGCTACACTTGACATTTTCCTGCTGTTTCTATTAAAAGTAGGATTGTTAGATAAGGAGTGTTGAAATCTTTACAAGCCAGCACTAAATCACATAATTAATCTCAGTAAATAATTCTCAGTTCTGGTTCTAGGAATTTCTGGCTTTAAGGAACATCTTTGTCCTCCAAGCAGCGAATTCAGCTTTTCTGGTCCAGTTTTCCTTATAGTTACAAAGGGCTTTGTTGGTCTACAGCAATTCTATCCTTCACTTGATCACCTTTAAAAATTTCTCCTCATCACAACCTCACATATTTACTTGGGCCTTTGTCCTTGTCACATTCAGATTTGGGAACCAGGTATTTCCTGAAGATGTTTCAGCAACGACCACGTTCTCAAAGGCTCCTAAGTTTGTACAACCTGAGGAGAATCTCAAGCTCCAGATGGCCTCCTGGGGAAATGTCACGTGACAAAACAGTGGTGATGTAAATGCAAGTGAAACGCGGCGCATGCCCAGATGTGTTTATCAACATACAGACAGACATGTCACCCATGTGATGGCATCACACATGATCATTTAAGGTTTGAAAAGAAGACATCCAACATCCCACATTATCTTCCAAATACTCTTCCTCCAAACTAAAAATCAATCTAACTTTAAAAATCATAATTATTTGAAAACAGTTTCATCTCAACTTTTACTAGGTAAGAACAGCACTGTTATTATATATATATATATATATATATATATATAATATATACATATGTATGTATGTTTACAATGATAATAATATGATAATGATGATAAGTTTTTTCACCCAATATTGTCACTACAGAAGACAAACTTTCAAGATTGTTGACTGATCACATCTCATGATGACTGCAAAATAGGTATTGCTTACACAAAATACCTTTAATAGTTTTCAGATGAATTCTGAACTAGTTTTCATGCTTATTCTCCTAAAAAAAATACTACTTGTACATTACCCACGTCAAACCCACACTGGTTTGGCCACCACCTATCATCTCCGTGCCACGTCAGCGACACAGCTCAGGAGGACACCACGACGCTGGTTTCTACCCAGGCGACGCCACTTCCAACATCTGCTTCCTCCATGGACCAATCCATGAGCAGGGTGTTCTCCCCGCACCTGCCTGGACCACCTCTGACTGATGTTTTCTCACCAGGGGTTGTAACCCGCCAGGTCAGGAAGTCACCACGCAGAGCGGGGACCGGCACTGTTTTTAAGGAAACGGGAGCGCCAGTGTGGAATGCAAGCAATAAAGATGTTACGAGACTTTTGTTTCAGTTATACACACATTTATGACTGGTCACAACGCAAAATGCATTTGTCACTACCGGCTGCAGGCAAAAACATTAGGGACGCAGCACTCCAAAACGTCACAGCCCGAATCTCCAACCTCCACCTCTTCCTTCCCTGCCAGTTTAAGCCCCAGGATAAGTCGCTGTCCACACTAGCCCTTTGTCAGAACCCATTCCCTCCTGGTCTCCCCTAAAGCCTCCTCCTGAAGCGCTACGAACATTCTAGTTTCCCTATGGGTCTACCCCATTCATGTGGTTTGCTGACGGTGCCTCTGAAATATTTAAGCATGTTTGAAGGTCCAAGGCAGTCTATGGACTTGTCCCTTCCCCTTCTCGCTCTGGGCACTACAGAAAGGTCTCACTGGACACTGCAGCTGTGGGTTGATCAGCCCTGACCACCGACACAAGCGCCCTCTGCAGAAAATGATCTCGGTCACGATAGCTCCACCTTACTAACTCAAGTTCAAATGCGCACCCATGAAGATGCTTCTCACCTGCGTCCCGCAGCAACTGGACCATAATATCCTATGAACAGTGTGTAGACTCCAGTTGGAGGAGCCTTCAAGGAAAAGGGCAAGTGACTAGAGGGTGTGGGACGGTCCCTTTATGCCATGCTCCCTGGTGACGCCGACCTCCAAACCAAGGTCTCCAGTTTCGAGTGCTAGTTCTATAATTTAACAACTCTGCAAGAGTCTTATGGGGATGGAAAAAGTCACAGACCTGGAAAAATATGTGCCAAACTGTCTGACAAAGGACAAACTCTCAAGAAAACAAATAACAAAGCAAATATTAAGATGAGAAATAAGCCCATGAAATGATGCTTAACTTTGTTATTCATTAGGGAGCTGTAATAACATCACGATGAGATACAGCATCCCTTGTTAAAATGGTGAAAATAAACATCACCAACAATCCCAGTGCCACAGGGGGTGTATGGAGCAACCGATACCCTCACCCACTTTGGGGGGCATGCTAAATGCACAGCCACCTTAGTGTGAACTCACAAGAGCGGTGATACCAAGTGTCGGTGAGGATGGAATTCTCATCTGTCGCTGGCTGAAGTGTACAATGGTACAAATTTCTCGTGAAATTATACACTTAACATCTGTGTGGCCCAGCAACCCCATCCCTAGGTATTTACTGTACGTCTACAAAGACACAACAGATACTCACCGCAGCTTTACTCCTAGTAGTAAACACTGGAGACAAACAAATGTGATCGCAGAAACAAATTACGGTGCCTCCATCCAACGGAATACCACTCAGCCATCAAAAGAACCACTCACACACGTGACGACCGGATGAGCGCCAAAAACATTACGCTCATTGAAACAGGCCAGGCAGAAAATTTAGTAAGATTCTATTTATGTGAAATTTCAGAGCAAGAAAAACTAATCCATAAAGACAGAAAGCAGATCCGTGCTTGCCTGGGAGTGAGGGTGGGGTGTGAGGGAACTTCTTGGGATAATAGAAATGTTTTATATCTTGATTAGAGTAATGGTTACACAGCTGAATAAATCTATCAAAACTCATCAAACTTTACACTTAAAATGGACACTGTAACATATAGGTAAGTTATATCTTAATAAAACTTGATTTGAAGGAAGTCGTAAAAAAAGGACATTTACTATTTTTACGAGGCAGAACAGGATGGTGATTAGTCACGTGACCGAAGGACGTTTTCCTGAGTCTGTTTCCTGGTTTGGAAAATGGAGATAATAACAGTATCTACCTATAGGTGATTGTGATTAAACGGAAACATATATAAACCATCTGGTATGTAGTTAAGTCCTTAACAAATGTCATTATTAGTACTGCTCTTAAGACAATAGTAATGAGCTTAGGAGAAAAATACTTTCTAATAAGGACATCTAATAAATTAATCTGAAATCTAATAACATATAGTAACAACTCCTTCGGGTGAAGCCTCAAAATAACATAATAAAAAGCAATAACTATAAAAATATATCCCCCACCCCAAGGCAGAAAATCAGTGTTTCCATTCTCCACTGCCGTGTAACCAACCACCCCCAAACCCGGTGGCTGAACCCAACAACCATTTCGCCGGGGCTCAGCCGGGTCTTCCGCTGGTCTTGCGGACAGCCCGCGGTGGCCCGAGCGGATGGTGGCTTGGGGACGAGACTCAGCTGGGACGGCTACACATCCTCTTCCCGCGTGGCCTTTCCTAAAGTCCCTCCCACACGTTACTGGAGGCTCCAGAGAACACAGAAGTCCAGAGGCTGCCAACTCCTCAGGAGTGACGCCTGGCCCTGGCACGTCGCCCCTGCAGGAGTCTGCTGCTCCAAGAGTGCCACAGGGCCAGGGCGTGGGTGCCAGGAGGAGCTTCTCTGGGAGCCACTGAGCAAGTGAACGGCCCTAAAAGGGGCCAGGTTTGCAAGCGGCAGACAAGACCGCAGAATCATCTGGGGTTATAAGCGGGCTACAACCCGCATATGTCATTCCTGCGCAAAGAGCAAGAATAACCGTACGCAGGTTTGACAGTGCGTTCCTTACGTGATGCCCAACGCCAGGGGCGCGCTCACTCCGCTTCCACGTCAGTAAGAAACGTGTAGTCCTGTCTGTCACCAGCAGCACTGGTTGTGCTGTTTTGTGAGAGGGAGGGTGATATATAGATATAGATATAGATATATATTTATCTATCTATCTATCTATCTATCTATCTATAAAGGGGTGCATAAGGACCCCCAGTGTGTTCTGTAAGAGTGCTCCCCAGGACTCTAATGCACAGACCACCCCTCGTCTCCACCACACAGAGTCAGATGAGGGCACGCGAGGCAGATAAATCCTCACTTTAACTGTTCGCCACAACCTATAAGCGAGACGCTGTTTTCAGAGTTTACAAAACATTTTCACACGAATTATCTCACTTGTTCCTATGAGCGAAAGCAGGACTGACATCATCTTATTCTTTCTCACACCTCCTTCCCAATTTTTTAAAAATAGATGCTAGGAGAGAAAAAAAAACTAAGGTGCAATTCTTATTATGACAGACAAGATGGAGAGTAACCAAGTAAAACTGGTTCACAAAATTATTATTCATTCAAATACTTGCCGGGGGCTTACTACTGCCTAGTACTACGCTAGATGTGCTCTGCTGAGGAACTATGAGAAATATGTTTATATTATAACATGAAGATCCGAGTTATAGAAAGGAAGAATTTTATTAACTGTCAAGGTTATGAAACTAAACCAGGAAAAAAAAGTGCTGCCAATAAAAGCCATAAAATGTTCCCCTAAACATTACTGAAATAGGATATTTATCTCTATAGAACGAGCTAGAGATAGAGCTGACTTGAAATGCAAGGGGACAGACCCAATCAACTGCAGGAAATGAAATGTTTAGCTAAGCGAAGAATGAATTTTGCTAGGTTTATGGCCGAGCCTGGGGAGGAAGCTGGTGGGGCAGGGAGATCAGGGTGGGAAAGAGAGAAAAGCAAATAAGAAGTAAATCCTCACTTATTAAATAAGAAGTAAATCCTCACTTATTAAAGAGTATGAAGTTTAAGAGTGATTCAAACCAGTCATCACAAACAATTAGGGCAATGACATGAGACATAAAATAAAGCATATTCACTAGCCAGCATGAATGGCTATTCACAAAGATTATTTCAAGAGTTCTCCCCAAATCTGCACCGACCCCATTTCCTGCCAGCCCCGCACTTCTCACTGTGCCTGTGCTGTCTGTCCCCAGTGTGTGGCCAGCAGCCACACGTGGACAAGGGACACCTGAAGGGTGGTCAGTCCTGAGAGATCGTACACAGCTTAAAATACACACAAGATTTCGAAAACGCAGCATAAAGAATGTAAAAAATATCAATATCCATGACATACTGAAATGCTAACATTTTGGACATATTGGGCTAAAGATACTAACTCAACTCCGCCTGTTTCTTCTGACTTTTAATGAGGCCGCGTGAGCATTTTAAATTCCACACGTGGCCCGCGCCATCTCCCCACTGAGCATCTCTCTATGCCACCCTTCAACAGGCCCATCCCGCTCGTATAAACTCAGCTGCCCACGAGTGAGACTTCTTCCCCAGAGGTCTAAGAAATGGAAGGTACGTTCATTCTGTCCCATTTTTGGGGGCAGCCTGACACTGCATACGCGGGCACACGTTTTGGGAGCAGTTATGCAGCGTGCAACGGTCCAGACGTGGAGCCCACTTCCCCTTTCCCCCAAAGTGGGAGTAACCGCAGCATCCTGTGGCTGGACCCGAACCCTCGCAGCCCTTCCTGGCGGAGTGAGCGGCGTGAGGGGCGTGAGCGCATGCAACCCAGTGGGTCCTGCAACCTCCTGTTTCCAAGGCGACGGGGAAACAAGCCTGCAGTCTGAGGGTACATTGGGGCACATCCTCAGGTGACGCAGCACAGCCCCAGAAGCGCAGCTGCAGGTGCAGCCACCGTCTCTAGGACCACGGGGGGCAGTGTGGGTCCTCCGGGGGCCTCTACGGCCAGGAAACAAGGCAGGTGTGGAAACGAGCCCGGTGCACCCCCAATCCTGGTCTTTCTTCTACCATGTCTCACTCCAGCCAATGGCGCCATCATCCACTCAGGACTCACGCTAAGCGCCTGAGGCGTCTGTAACGTCCCCCACATCGCAGGGTCTCACTGATGCTCCCTTGAATTACACCTCAGATCTGTCACCTCTTCTCTTCACCTGCACCGCACCAGTCCGCGACCCCCCAGTGGTGAACTCCAATTCGTGGCTGTCCGCCCACTTCCGTCCCGACGCCCCCATCTGCTACACAGAGAGGTGGCAGGGGTCCTCTTGAGGGTATGAGACAGGATCAGCCAACTACAGACCAGGGCCAAAGGTGGCCCACAGTGTGCGTACAGACCATGAACTAAGGATGGTTTTCACACGTTTGAATGGTTGAAAGAATCAATATTTCACGGCATTTGAAAAGGAAATGAAAATCAAACATCAGTGTCCACAGATAAAGTTGTCCTGGCCCACAGCCACGTCCACGTGTTCCGTGGCGTCTGTGACTGCCGTGTGTTACCGCAGGCAGAGTGAGTAGTTGCGACAGAGGCCACGTGGCCTTCAAAGCCTGAGATATTTACTGTGTGGCCTTTTACAGAAAGAGTTTGCCAATCCTGGTACGGGAGATCATCCTGTGTTGCTTAAAACCCTTCAGCGACTTTGCACCGTTTCTAGGGACAAGTCTGAAACTTTCAGCGGGGCCCACAAGGCTGTTCTCGACAGACGGCGGGCACGCAGGCAAGCCCCACGTGACCTCCTCGCCACCCACACACACCTCACTGTTCCCAGTCACCGGTCCAGACACACCGGTGGCCTTCTCTGTTCTCCTCCTGCAGGTGCCAAGCTCTTCCCTGGCCCTCGGGAGCTCTGCCCTCCTGCTCCCCGCACTGCCACCCTCCGCGGGGCCAACTCCAGCTGTAATGACAGTCTTTAGGGACACTTCCCCGACTCCACTCATGACTACATTAGCTCTCTCTCGGGTTATTCATCTCGAAGCGTTTATCCCAAATGCATGTCAATCACAGCTTGTGCAGAAGCTGGTTCAAGGGTGCTGGCGTGGAGCCACTCCGTAAGTTCGAATCCCGGCTCCGCCACTTAATAAGGGACGTCGGGCGAATCGCTGACTTTTTTTTTCAGCTCAGTTTCCTTATCTGCAAACAGGCATAAAAACCGTACCTGCCTCACAGAGTCCAGGTGTGCCAGCACCAGCAAAGGCTTCACAAACAGCAGCCACTGCTGTCGCAGTGTAGTAACCCAACCCTCCCCTGGGGCCAGGGAGACGCTCCCTGAGGACAGTCCTGCCTCTAGGCCTAAGCACGCAGCAGGGACTTGGTATTCAAACGGGTAACAATATCTCTTTAAACAACACGTGGCATTTCATCCACACACTGTCATCCTTCCACCAGTCATCCCAGCAATTCCATCTTTTGCGGGGACTGAAATCCTCTGGATTAGATGGAGGACAGAAACCCCGGTCTCGTCCCTCAGAAAACACACACACGACCTCAGGGAAAGCTCACAAAGTCCAAGTTCAGAACCACTACCCCAGGCCGGCAATGCTCCCCGACACGTGACACTGAGACTGAAGAGAGTGCTCCTCCAGGGGTTCAGAGTTCATGGCGTGAACAGGGACAGCCAAAACGCCCAGAAAAGTACCCGGGTCCCCCAGCCTGCACGCACACGGCTGTTTCCTGAGGCGTAAACACAAGGTCTGACATCTGTGACTTGCGTTTCTGTGGCCCTCCCTTCCTCTAGCAGCAACCTCAGTGATGGTCTGGTTGCACAGCTGTCTCAGTGGCAGGCACTCCTGTCCCCTGGTGTACTCAAGGCCATCAGCCAGGCCGGAAATTCGTCATATCACGTCCAGACTCGAAATTCCAGTGCTTTCCCACTTCTGCGCATGCCATGGAGTGTCATAGTTTCCCTCGGTGTGTCCGGTCTGCTGAGGTCATTTGACCCTCCCTCTATCTTAATGCTGGCCACCATGGCTGACTGCTGCCATTTGTTTTTATTCGGTCACTCACACGAGTCATGAACAAAACTAAAGAGAACCTATATTTTAAAACATTCTCTTCAAATAAAACTCATACATGATTTAGATTTGAAATAAAAGCAAACTACCAACCAGATACCTTTATATCTGAGACATGTAAGTCCATTTCATAAAACTATATTAACTATAAAAACCAATCCCGTTGTTTCCACGTTCACAAATTATTGATCACGCCACTACGGAGTTAGCAATCAGCTTTTAATCTTGCAAAAAGCGGGATCACGTATCTTGTTAAAACACCCATTTGTTTAGAAAGTCTACAAAGTGTCTTTCTGAAAGCAAACAAGGACAACAAAAAGACAAACGGGGGCGTGGGAGCTGGGAATTAAGGGGGACTCCATTAAATGACAGCTGTAACACCATCAAGGCAGGACACGCAGGAGTTCACTCTACCAGGATCCTCAAAGCATCCCGCTTCTGCTCGTCCATTGACAGCAAGACAAGGTTTCCAGCACTTCCAACACCGATTTAGACTTCAAATTCAGATGCCCTACATAAAACTTTATCAAAGCCTGATATACATTAAAGAACATTAAAGTACCAAAATAGTAATCCAAGACCTTTCTATTTGAGATATTGTTATAGCTCTAGATCAATCGAGCAATTCATGTCAAAGGTACCTGACAGTTACCAGTCCTCGAACAACTGGTAAGACTCACTTTGGTACTTCATGATAAACTAGAAACAAGAACAGAGGTTCTCGCGAGTGTGATCACGGAAGGTTTCACAATGCTTTAACTTGCACAATCGTGTCCAAGTTCAGTTCTGATTTATTCAAATCACCAAACACAACCTACTCATGAACACTATTAAAATCACTAACTCCTTTTTCTAGATCCTACACGAAGGGCCTTCTGGCGTACATTTCTGACTTAACCACAGGTCCAGACGGCTCTTTCTCGTTTTGCTGTTTCTGCTTTCATCCTGACGCCTCGTTGGAAAACCCCAAACCACGTTAGCAGCCCTATACAGTCCTAGCCACGCCCCCTTCCTGTCCTGCCTCCCGTCCCGGTCTCTTCTGGAAGGCTCCTCGTGAGACTGTGTCACCACGTCCCCTCGAACAACTTCTAGAATGCAGCCACTCTCGATTCGACTTTGCACAACGGTGAGCAGCATCTAACAAATTTCTGCACACCACAGTTCACTGGTTTTCCAAGTGCAGTCTGTGAAACTCTGGGGGTCCTCGAGACCTTTTCAGGGGCTCGCGAAGCCAAAACTATTTTCATAAAAATGCCAAGATATCATCTGCCTTTTTCACTATGTCCACATTTGCACTAATGGCGCAAAAGCGATGGCAGGTAAAACTGCTTGCTTGGTACCCGTAGCAGGAATCAAGACGGTCGTTACACAGCGCAGTGGAAAGTCACTGTATTCTTCACTAGCATGAATGTACATCAAAAAAAGGTCATTTTCACTTAACAGTGGCCTTGAGGCAGCAGTAAAATGATTAATATTATTTCATCTTGACCTTGAAGAACATGTCCCTAAATGGTCTGCATGACAAGACGGGCTGCACGTGTGTATCCCGAGGTGCGATGGCTATCTCGGAGTAAAGCATGTGAGCTGAAAAAGCCACTTTTTCAAATGTGGGTATAAGACTTTTTCTTGGAAATGTAGAACTGCTAGTACTTTGCCAACGACTTCCTCTCAAGAGGAAATGAGGATTTCGGAAAACTTGCATCATTCATGGTGAGCTGAGCAGTTTCCCAATAGCTAGATTTTTCTGAGGGGAGGAGGAGGGAGTGAGATTGAAAAAGGTGATTTAAAAAATATGTATAGGTTGAAATGTTTCAAATGTGGAAGGATCTAAATAATGGTGAATGGATATTTTCCAAATGAGCAATTCAGTGGAACAGTAGGAAAATGTATCGGCATGATTTCAGGTTGCATACTACACCTAACCCCTAAGAAGCTGACCAGCTACAGCAGTTTTGGTGAGTATCAAAGAACACCCTCAATTATCTGAGAAAGCTATTAAAATACTGCTCCCTTCCCCCACTCTGCACCTGTGGAAGGCTGCATCGCCTTCTTATTCTTCATTAGTTATCACAGTGCAACGGAACGAAAGCAGAAGCAGATATGAGAATTTAGCTGTTTTTTAAACCAGCCATTTAAAGATAGTTCCAAAACTGTAAGACATCCTATCAAAACCCCAGTTGCTTTTGTGCAGAAATTGATACGCGACTCCTTAAGGAATTTTCATTCACATGGAAACGCAAGAGCTCAGACAAGTGGAAACAATCTTGAAAAAGAATAAAGGTAGAGGGTTCACACTTAGGACAGTCATCAAGATAGAGTGACAATGGCATACGGAGAGACATATGGATCAAAGGAAGAGAGTCCAGAACTAATGATGAAAGAACAGTCTTTAACAAAAGGGGCGGGGATAACTTGATATCCATACAGAGAAGAATGACGTTATACCCCTCTCTCCCACCAAACACAAAAATGAACTCTGAATATATCACAGACCCACATGTAAGAGCTAAAAGTATAAAACATTTAGAAGAAAACACAGTACTAATCTACATAGACTTGGATTAGGCAACGACTTCTTAGATAGAACACCAAAAGTACAGTGATAAAAGAAATCAAATTAGACTTTGTCAAAATTTCTAGCCTTTTGCTTCTAAGGACACCATCAAGGAGGAGACAATTGGCAGAATGGAAATGCTTTGTAAGTCATGTATGATACTCCTTTGCACCCGTAAGGATGGCTAGAATAAAAAAGATAATGGCAAGAGTTGGTGAGGATGAGGAGAAATGGAAACGAATTTCAATTAGTTTCGGTGACGGGAATGTCAAATGGCACAGAAAGATGTCTTAGAGAACAGTTTGATAATTCCTCAAAATGTTAAACATAAAGTTTCCATATAACCCAGCATCTATTCCGAAAATAGACCCCAAATAAGTGAAAACATACGTCTATACAAAAAAGTGTACAAAATGTTCGTAACACCATTATTCATAACAGCCATAAATGTAGAAACCCACATGCCCATCAGCTGATGAATGCATAAATGTGGTCTATTCAAATAATGAAACATCATTTGGCAACAAAAAGGAATTACTAATATCAGCTATAGCATGGATGAAACTTGAAAATGTCAAATGAAAGATGCCAGTCACAAATACCATATATGTGTGATTCCTTTTATATAAATGTCCAGAACAGGTGAATTCATAGAACTGGAAAGTAGATCAGTGGGTGGTGGGGGCTGATGGGAGGAGAGGATGGGGAGTGACTGTGATGGGCAGAGTTTCTTTTGAGCTGATGAGATATGGGTAGATATAATGCACATGGACACTCAAATAATGGTCAGCACTGGAAAGTCTTTGCCACGATTGCAAGCTCTGATTATTCTCTCGTATACAACACCACCACCGAAAAAAAGTTAATTCAAGCTTCAACACAAGGTGGTCACCACAGGACCACCCCCGTCCTCAAGAATACAACCTCAAAACCTTATTAAGTACCTGAACACACAATTTCACACGGCAATGCTTTACCTTTAACATTTGCAATGAAATGTCTCAGAAAAGGACAGGATAGTTTAAAAATAAACAGTAAATCAGAATACAATTGGACTGTATTATCTGTATTATAATGACATCTTCTCCTATGAAGTACCCAAATCAAAGGATGCATTTTCTTTACTACCTAAAACATTAGACAAGGTAATAATTTGAGTTACTTTTGCTGAATTGCCTTTTAGCAAACCACAGAGTTGGTTCATTTTCTTTCTCATAATCTTTCACGTTCCCGTGATCTCATCTCTCGTTAACCTCAGAGGCTTATATATAGCAAATGACCTTTTGATTATGCTCTAATAGGAGACTAGATTATCCAAACCTTTGAAGAAGGTTCCAGTGAAAATTTTATTTGAAAATAGTTACCTGACACTAGAACTTTGACTTGATTAAGTTTAGTTACCGCCTATCATGGGACCACTGGTTTGTATCAGGGAGCTGGTTCATCTGGGCACTACTAAAACAATTAATACAAAGCACTCCCTCCCTGAAAGTCGGCCTGCATTATAGGTGACGTGTCCTTAAAAGCTTCACATTGTAAACAACAGGAAAAGCACTTCGGGCGAAAAAAATACTTGTATAAATCACCTGAGAATTCTATTCTCCTTCCTGGAAGTTTTATCAGTGCTTTTAAAAAACATAAAATTTGAAAGCCAAGTAGTAAAACAATCACAGCACTGAGTTTTATCTGAAGGCAAACTTTTAAAATAAAAATAAAGTCTGTCGTATGACAAAGCCACCATGACAAGCATTCTAGTCGTCAAACTGGCATAAGATATTTCATCAGGAGAATATTCTAAGGGATGGTTTCTAGCTATGCCTTTTTTCCTACTACTGTCCCTTCAATAGGACACAACAGCTCAGCGTCACAAAGTAACACAACCTAGAAATAAACATATTCACATTTCTCTAGCACCATTTGCAAGCAAACAAGTCAGTAAACTCTCGTAAGTCTGAACACGGAAAAAATAATTCTCTGAAGACTGGCTAATACATGGAATCAGGGAACTACTTCTTTTTGATGCCGGCCAAACAAAAGACTCCATAAACGCCAAGGTATCCTGGCTCATCACAAAAGTAAACAACTTTCAAAGCAAGTGATTTAACCTTTCCAAAATACCTTTTACTTTAATCATCACTACACTTGAAAATAAATGCGGAGAAAATGGAGTTGGACGTAGTAACAGGACATACTGAGGGCACAGAAAATGACTAGAACTTACTCTGCACCCTAGTAGAGGCTAACTTAGCACAGTACTGTAACAGACAGCTGTTCAAAATAAATGTTTGTGAAGAGAAGGTTAAGGGGTGACCTGTCACATCTGGGTCTTTAGGACGGGGGTGATGAGAAGGAAATCAGAAAGACTTCAACCGAACACGAGGACCTTCTGTAGCAAGCGTGTCAAACACTCGATTTGCTGACAGAAGCCCAGAATCACCACCTCAAGAATTTCAAAGGGCAAGTCAGAACATCCTCTCGAGTTGAAATCAGGTAGCCCAGGTACCTGTCACCTGTAACTTGATTATTCAGAGACTGCTGCTTTCAATTAGCGGGCACTGTGTATCTGATTAGACAGAGCTCACTCCAGAGGCAGGAAAGGTCATAGTTCCACTCTTCAAAATGCAGAGGAAGGAAGAGACACAGAGGCAAGGGCTGGGTGATTCAGGCTGCCCATAAAGGCTGAACGCCGGGTTCCATATGGGCATTTGGGGAGTGGACGGTTAGTGACTTTAAAAGCCTCACTTTGATGCACGGGGACTTTATGGCTGCAGCTGTTACCGCTGTCACCTATTCTTCCCCCACATATACCTATGATTTGGCACCACATCATACAAGAGTTACCCCTATAACTCTTGGAACCCCTATCTTGACCCAAGTGCCTTTGATCCACCCCCACCCCAGTACTTTAACGCAGAGAGATGATAAAAAGATGAGTAAGCATGCTGACTGGGTCAAAGAGCACAGACCCTGGCACCGGCGCTGGAAAATGGGGGGAGGAAGAGAGCAGAAAGTGGAGTGGGGGGGTTCATCCGCCGAGCTGCGGGCGGTTGCAAGCTCCGCCGTGGCAGTTACTGTTACTTCCCCCCGCGATCAGCAGCCTCCAAACCGTCTCCAAACCGTCGCTTTCACCTCCTTCCCCGAACTACCGTCAAGCGCACATTCTCCTTGGACAGCAACTTCTTAAAACCGGCAGGAACAAGGAAACCTAATTTCTCTCCAGGTTTCTGATTGCCGAAGACAACAAAGCCTCACGCGAAGCAGGGTTAAGTTCAGCGGTTCTGTTCCCTCACTCTGCTTTGGCACCCTCCCTGTCCACCCCGCACCCCAGCACGGACCACCTTCCTTCAGCAGAGAGGCGACTGCCAGCGACGGTTTCAAATATATGTCAACCGTGTGGAAACAAAACAAGACAAACTCCTGAATTACTTCGACAGCCTGGATACAAGCAGCTGACCTTATTTCTCCGCGAAGAGAAAATAGGACACCGAGAGATCGCACATTTATTTTTTTCCTGCCTTCCTACTTCGGTCGTTGGCGGCACCTGAGGGCTTCCAAAGAGGGCTCTTTTGGGATCTCTTCGGTAGGAAACTTGCTCTCCGTAGCCAAACGTCCTCTAGGTCCCCGGTTTGCTTTTCGACGTTGAACGTCACCACAGATAGGAAAAACCCGAGGCGCGGTTTCCTTTGTTAAAATCCCACGGACTTTCTTTAATTCGGGGAGAAAAGGGCTGCGAACAGCGATCACGACGACAGCGAAGCGCGCAAAGGCGGAGAGACAGGTGCGATTCCTCCGTCCGGGGGTGCCGCGCGGCTGCCTGGCGGGGCAGCGGACCCCTCCAGCGCCACCCCGGGTCCGGAAGATCCGGCAACTCCGCACGCGTCCGCGGCCTCCCCAGACGCGTCCTCCCCGCTCCCCGGCCACCCCCTGCCGCCACCGCCCCGCGAGGCCCGGCCTCGCCGCCACCTCTGTTCAAAATGGAGGTGGCGGCGGCGGCGGCGGGCGGCTGGTTACGAAACGCGCGGCCGCCACATGGCCGCGCCGGCCCCAAACTTGGCCGGGCCCGCCGCGCCCCGGCGCCCAGGCGCGGCCGGGCCCACGCACGAGGGGGCCCCGCGCGGCGCCCGCCACTCACCCACAGACCGGTAGCCCAGGATCGCGATCTTCCGGGACTTGGACTGCGGCATCTTGGCGGCCTCCTCAGCCCGGGGCCAACCACATCAACCGCGGCGGCGGCGGCGGCGGCGACTCCTGTGCTGCGATCCGCGGCGGCCGCGCCGGGGCAGAGCGGCATCCAGGGGCGGGGCGGCGGGCGGGCGGGCGCGGGCGGGCGCGGCTGCCTCGGCTCCAAGCTCGCGCGCCCAACCGCCCGGAACCGCCGCGTGGCCCCGCCCCCAAACACACCCACGTGACCGCCTGCCGCCGCCGCCGCCCGCGCCCCGGCGGCAGCGATCGCGCCGCGGTCTCAGCCGCGCCGGCCGCCCCCGCCCCCGAAACACACGGCGGGGGCTTCGCGCGACGTTTCACTTTATAGAGAAAAAGAGGAGACGCCGCGACGCCCCCGAAAAAGTCACGAAGGAAACTCGCTGCGTCATGACCCTCCCACCGTCTTCCGCCGCGTTTTAATTACGCTAGTTCTCCCCGAGCGCTGATTGGGTAACTCTCGTCCGCCCGCGCGATGACGCGACGGAAACTCCTTCTCCCATTGGGGGACGGCGCGGAGGCGGAGCCTGGGGGCGGAGCTCCTCGCCCGGAGCTAAAAATAAATACCGGCCGCGACCGCAGGATAGTGCGCCAGTGGCGTTTGAAGGCTTCGAATGACGCAGGGGTGGGGGGCGGTGGGAGGAGCTAGCTTTCCGGTGATTGGTCGAGAGGTGGGGCAAGCTGTGAGGCGCGCGGTGATTGGCGAAACGCCGAGAGCTGGGCGGGCTCGCTCCCGCTGAGCCCTAAAAAGGCGCGAGACACGAGGCGCGTGGCTGTTACCTGCTGGCTTTGGATTGGGCGTTAATTTTGGTTATTTTATTCTATCCATTTTGCCATTTCGGCATTCGTAGGTCTGGATTTGAGGGTGTGGGTGGTGACTAAATGTCATCCACGGTGGGGGACTATGGGATGAATGAAATACGCATTAATTCAAAATGTTTGGCCTTTCATTCAAAAAGTGTCGCCTCCCGGGTTTTGGTCTCAAGCCTGCGACCGGGCACACCTCAGCCCGGGAGGCCTCGGTCACGGACAATGAAGGTGCAAGTCAGACCTGACAAATGAGGCCGCGGCTGGGGGGTTTCCATCATGGTAGCTCTTCTTGCCCTTGGTCGTTGCTAAAAGGGCAGATTCCCCGCTGCTCCCACGACTGTCCACGGTTCTCGGGCTGTCCCTACAGCGCTGACAGGTTGAGTGAGACGTCCACTTGCTGGTCATGGCCCTTTGCCTCTCCCAGTGAACACGAAGGAGCCCCCAGGAAGCTGAGCAGCGGGATCGGATTCCTGGGTATGAATATTTTAGAGGTGACTACGCCATCAATATGCCTTGTCGAGTTGGAACACCAGCGTTAAGGCAAAATCCTTTCACTGTCCCGCAGGGGGCTGCAGTGCCCAGCAGAGCAAGTCTGAGGGTCGCATGGCTGGAGCCGAACTCCTGTTCCTAGGAGCCTGTGAGATGACACCCGCTGGGGAATGCTCAGGAAGAGCCAAGCAGCTAATTCCTTGCAATAAAACAGGCGACGGCTTGGGCCAGTAAGGCTTGGATTACGTATGTGCTTCAGATATGCTTAGATGCGGCCTTTAGTCAGTGTCGCAAGCCACCGAAAGATGTAATTACCACCCGAGAGACATGTTCGCTACTGGGTCCTCCTCCTGGGTAGAGACTTGTCTCGGTGTTGGAGTTTCTTCCACTGGTATGCAGAAAAAAAAAAATAGAACTTGGATTTTAAAAACATTTTTATTTAAAAAATAAATAGTTGAGCTTTGCTAATATATGATGTATGGCTTGACCGTGGCAGTCCAATGGCCTGTGTGACAGATGGTGGCATGTCATGGCAGGTAAGAGAGGTAACCTAGTGGGACTTCCACGACAAGGAGGGTTGGCCGTGTTGCCCTCATTGTTTAGTACTCAGAATATGATCATATATTGCTTATCGTGTGTCTGGTTCTGAGGAATTACAGAATATACTACGTAAGTTCCGCTAAACGAAATTAAATCTCACAAAAACGGTCATTAGTCTTAAAAGTTTCCTTCAAAGAAACCATGAATTAACGATGGGACTAAAATGCCATATATGCACACTCTAAGAAAAATAGGAGTGCTGTCCTCTCTTCCTTGTGAGAGTTGTTACCAGCTTCATTAAAGTGTGATAATCTAATCATGGGTGACAAGAAGGTGACCAAAAATGTTTACCAAAAAGTAAAAATTGACAAGAGGAGAAATTAAAATATGGATTTGTATCCACTATCATCCATGGTGATTAAGTGTCATTAGACCTTGATATTAGCTAATGATATTGTAAGTATCCCTTAACAAATAGCAGGGTGTTTAATAAATAAGCATCCAAAACACTAAGGAAGACCTTACAAATTTTTTTGAAACTTTTTTTGGGGAAATTTCAAGTGTATCTAAAGGTTGAGAGATTAGCACAGTGAGCATAAGGCCTGTCACTTGCTCCAATATTTACTGAGTCGTGGGCTATCCTGTTTCATTGGTACCCTACCCACTTCCTCCACCTACCCATGCATTATTTTGAAGCAAATGCTAGCCACCATGCCATTCCATTAATAAATATTTCGGTATTTTCTCTGAAAGATGATCCTTTTAAAAAAATATAACAGGCCATTTTTACACCCAAACTAAGCAAAACCAAATATCCAGATTATTCACATATCTCTTAATGCTTCATAATTTTCTTCAACAGGTCGTTCAAATCTGAATCCAAATTAAATCCATATAGTGCAGTTGGTTTCTATAGCTATTAGATCTTTTTATGTTTTAAAATAAAATGCCATTATTAACGTCTAGCATTAGTGTGGTACATTTGTTAGAGTTAAGTAACCAATATTGACACGTTAATATTGAATAAAGTTCGTACTTTTTACGATTTGCTCACTTTCCCCTACCGACTATTTTTCTGTTCCAGGACCCCATCTAGAATACCACGTCACCTTTAGGCATCAGGCTGAGGCTCTTCTTGGGTGTAATAGTTTCTCAGAGTTTTCTTGTTTTTGGTGACTATGACAGGTCTTAGACAGCACCTGGTCTTCCTAGGTGGTCTCCCATCCAAGTACTAACCAGGCCCAACCCTGCTTAGCTTCTGAGATCAGACATTGGGCTTGTTCAGGGTGGTGTGGCCACAGACCATGGACTGTGGATCCACTGGGGCACGAACCCAGGACCTTCTGCGTGTAAAGCAGTCGTGCTGACCGCTACACTATGGAACAGCGTCCAGACTGTTACAGTTTTGAGGAGTGTTGATCAGGTGGTTTGTAGATTGTCCGTCCATGGGATTCGTCTGGTGATGTCCTCAGGTTTAGTCTGGGAGCCTGGGTCTTTGGGAAGAAGTGCCACTGTCATCACAGCACATCAAAGGAACGTATCATCAGCATAACTAACACTGTCGATGTCGACCTTGGTCATAGGTGTTTGTCAGTCCTCTCACTGGAAAGTCACTCTTTTTCTCTCCCTTTCTCTACTGTCCCGTGGAAGGACGTCACTGTGAGCAGCCCTCACAGACCGGGGAGCTACACTTCCCTAGTTCCCTTCTGCCTGAAGCATTGCCTTTAACATTTTTGTTTTGCAGTCTCCTAGCAACAAATTGACAACTGATTTATCTGAAAATTGTCTTTATTTCATTTCTTTAACTTTAGATATTGAAATAATTATAGATTAACGGGTATTTTCAAAAATAGTCCAGAGAGGGCCCTTGCACTGTTCTCCAGATGGTGACATCTTCCAGAAATCCAGTAAGAAGTCAAATTAGTACAACTCACAAGTCTTATTCAGATTTCACCAGCTTTACATGCACTCGTATGCATGTGCGTAGTTCTATTCAATTTTATTACACGTGTAGATCTGTGCAACTAAAACCACAATCAAATCACAGAGCTGTTCCATCACCAAAACTATCTCCCTCGTGTTGCCCTTTTATTCCTCCTCATTTTAGAAAGTTGTTTTTTTTTCATGGACAGAGAATTTTAGGTAGACCATAGGGTGTGTGTGTATGTGTTTTAGCCTTTTAAAGATATTCCACTTCTTCTGGCCTCCATTTTTTTTCAGCTGTCATCCTATTATTTCCTTAGGCAATGTATTTCTCCCACCCCGTCTGCTTTTAAGATTTCATCTTTGGTGTTCAGAGTTTAACTATGATGCGTTTGTGTGTCGTTTTCTTTGCTTTTATGCTGTTTAAGGTTTACTGAGCTTCTTAGATTTGGGAGTTACTGTTTGTGATCCAATTTGGAAAACTTCCCAAGCAATACTTCTTCAAGTAGTTTTTCTGCCCCATATTCTATCTGCTCTCATTCTGAAATTCCAATTTCACATATATTAGTCGGATAGCTTTTTACCAAAAGCCTCTGCTTATTCTTTTCTCTATTGTTCCTCTCTCTGGTTTAATGATTTTTAAAAATTTTGAGTAATGTATTTTTCAGTTCTAGAAACGTTTTCTGTAGGTTCTTTACCATCGTTATAGTCCTTGTTAACTCTGTATGTGCTAATTGTAATTTCTGGATCATTCGTAGGTTTGCTTTTATTGAATGATTTTTCTCTTGATTATTGGTCATGTTTTTTTGTTTCTTTTTACATCTAGTAATTTTTATTTTATAGTGGACATTATGAATATGTTAGAAAAATTCTGGATTATATATCTTCTGAAAACCTGAGCTTCGTTTTGAGTTAATATTTGTATGTGGTGAAAGGTATGGATCAAAGTTCTTTTTTTTTTGGCGTATGAATACAGTACCTCCTCACTTAATGTGGTTGATAGGTTCTGGGAAACTGTGACTTTAAGCAACACGACGTATTATCATAGGCTGATTGATGTAAACAAGAATTAAGTTCCGACAGCATATTTCTGGCCACAAAAGCATCACTAAAACAGAAACATAAACGCCCCAAACACTTCTAAGGTTACACATTAAAATAAATGTGAGCTATACATACATTTAAGAAAAATTAATAAAACCCGGTAATATGAGTTATAGTATTTACCCAATTTTTGGTGCCTCAGTGAGTGATGGCGGGTGTAGGGACACACGTGCTCACACCCAGACTGGGACACGTTGGACACACCAGTTCACATCACTGCACAACTTTGGGATCGGGGGGACAGGGGCGGAACGGGAGTTCCTGGAAAAACCCACGCAGACATGAGGACCACGTGAAAACACACAGACAGTGGCCCTGGCCGGGAGTCAAATTTTTTTTCCTAATCAGTGTTCTAATGAAACGACATTATTCAGGGACTTGCTGTCTCCACATTGTTCCGGCACCATTTGCTGAAAAGACTCTCCTGTCTTCATTCCATCGCTTTGCCAACACTGAGTTGCCCATATGCGTATGGGTTTATTTCTGGAGACTCCTCCAGTTAGTTCGTCGATGTATTATTTGTCTGTCTTTACAGCAACAGCATACTGTCTCGATTTACTGTAGCTTTATAATAAACCTTGAAATCAGGTCATGTTATCTTTTCTTTCTCAGTCGTTGCGTCTCATTCAAGTCCTTTGCATTTTCGTACGAAATTTTAGAACCTGCTTGTCACTTGCTACAAAAAGCGCCTGCTGAGATTTTGACCAGCACTGTTTTGAATCTACCAATCGATTTTGGGAGGATTTCTATTTTAGCAATATTAAGTCTTCTGACCCCTGCACAAGTATATCACTTCACTTATTTACGTCTTTATTAATTTCTCTCTGCAATATTTAGTATTTTCATTGTGCGGGCTCTACATATATTTTGATGATGTTATAAATGGGATTTAAAAGGTTTTTCGATTTTGGATTGCTTGTTGCTAGAAATACAATCAACTTTTTAGTTATTGATCCCCTATCCTTAAACTTTGCTAAGCTATCTTATTGTTTTTGGATTTTTTTTGTAGATTCTGTTGGCTTTACTACATAGATAATCACGTAGGTGATTTTTTTTTTTTCATTTTGGATGCTTTTCATATGCTTTTCTTGCTTTATTGCACTATCATGCTGAATAGAAGTGGTGAGAGCTGACACCGGGGAATTCTTAAAACATCATGGAACGGCCGCTTCTGGGGTTGAGGAGGGTCAGGAGTGAGCTCAGGGAACCCCCTGCCCCTGTGGAGGTGTGAGGGGCTGGCTCTGTGCTCACGCGTTCTGGTCTTTTCTGTTCCCAGCTCCTGAAGCCAGTCTCATTCTCCTTCTCTGAGCAGGTGTTTCTAACGTTCTCTCAAGGGCAGGGGGCTCCCTCCTGGTCCTTGCCCGTGACCGCACCGCTCCCCTCTGACCTGGGTGCTGTCTGGGGGTGGACGGGCATCCACATCCCTCCTCTGACGAGGAAGCGCCCTTTGTGTTAAAGGGGGCAGCCCCTCACCCCGGGGCCTGCCTTCAGCATCCCCGCCGGGGGCCCTGTGGTCGGAGAAGGGGGTGCCACTTCATGTTCTGTGGCATCTCTGACTCTTTCAGGTAAACTAGCAAACGAGAGGGCAAACTTCGCGTGGCCGGAGCATGTCACCGGCCCACGATCCTAGTGCACGTCCTGGTCTTTACTAACCACTCATAAAACGTTGGCTGAACATCCATGAGGCGCGCCTGCCAGGGGCCAGGGACTGGCCGGGGCGAGTATGGAGACCAGTGGGACGTGCCCCCTTCCTCGAGGGGCTCAAGTGACCACCGCGTCAGTGACGACCACTGACCACACTGGAGTGCGCACATACACAGTCCCCTCTCGGTCACGTCACAGGGAGCCGGGCTGGGAGGCGAGGGTAGCATCTTCTGAATCCAGCCCCCCGCGGCCGTGCGGGCAGGAGGCGGATGGAATGAAGTGTGAGCTCTGCTGGGAGCAGGTGTCCGAAATGAGTGTGGCAGCCTGGGGAGGATGAACAGTGACACGTGGCGATGTGTACTTACTTCCATGTGGCAATGTCCACCTGCGCCCTCAGATGCGTGTGTGTGACACAAGGGGCCGATTGAGAAGAGATGCTTTGAGTTTCATCGTTTTAGCAGCTCTGTGACTTCTTGGCCTAAGTCACAATCAATCACCATTTCTATCAGGAAAACACATGTATATACAGACACGCACGCTCTCCTATTTGGTCTACTAGGGATTGAAAAAATGGATTTCTAAGCACCAGAAAATCTGCATGGCAATTTTTAAGGCAGTATATTCTATTTAATGGAAAGAACGTTTAAGAGTCAAATCATTTTTTTTCTGATGGAAAAAAAAATGTATGAGAATTCATGTTCTCCTTTACCTGGGGAGAAATATCTAAGAGATGAAGAATTTTAATTATATGGCGAAATGCACGGTATTGTAAAGATTTCTGGAACAAAATATGTTAGATAGTAAGATTTATTTTTTTGTTCAATCTGAAAAAACAAAACAGAAACAAAATAAAACCCCAAAACAGAAAAAAAAAAACCCAAACTATACTCATATATACAGTGTCAACATCTTCAGAGCACTTACATTGGGAAAACATTGTTTCTCTTCAGCCTTATGACAATACTGCATGTGCCACAACAGAGTTACAAAATCAATCGCGTCAGCAGTCATACGGACACCGTGATTTTACATCTTAAAACACAAGGGAAAAAAGCAGACGTCTCCCCGGGCCTGTCCCCTCGGAACCCTGCCTGCGTGCAGCCCAGCACCCCAGGTCTGCACGCTTGAGCTCTCTCCGCAAGCCCCACGGTGGCGATCTGAGAAGTCGTACCCTCTCCAGATCCAAACTTAACATGAGAAATTTGCCGTTCAAAAAAAAAAAAAAAAAAAAAAAAGAACCAATGGTTTGTTAACGGGTCTGGTGACGTTTACCCGCCCAACGATGTGTTAAAAAAAATGGCATGACAGGAAAAATAAATAAAACTGTCGTCAAGAGCTCGCGTTCAGGACACCGAAACGGAAAACTGTCACGAAGGGTTTACAAAGAACTGATCCTCCGATTGACAACTGCTGGACGGATCTCAGGAAGAGAAGCTGGTCTGGGGAAGGGTCCCAGACGTCCGCGCGTGCGTGCGGGCTCCCCGCTGGGGCGGGCGGGCAGGCGTGGTGACACGGCGTCGTGTTCCGACATAAGGCACTGGATCTGAGTATGCCAAACACTCGCCTTATGTCACGTGCCCTGTTCCACACCCGTGACCTCTTTGCAATGAAAAAGAAGAAACATTTCAGGACACAGTGCACTTAAATGACATACAGCATTGGGACTCTCTCAGACAGAAAGTCTGAAAACTGTCTTTTAATAAAGCCTGAATCTTCAAACATCGTCTTTTCTTTCTTTTTTCTTTTCTTTTTTTTTTTTTTTACGCTTAGTTTCCACTTATTTTCACTGGAGAAAATACCCATCGCTACACCCTGATATACATTCTTAGCCATTTTCCTGTCCCCCAGCGCGGCTGTGTTCGCGAGGCAAAGTGTGACCTGGAGTGGTCACTCGGGTTCCCCTAGCGGGCTCCTCCCTCTCGGCAGTCACTCCGTTTCCGGCTCCTTCTGTTTGGCACCTGCCAGAGAGAGAACGAGAGGGTCAGAGCGCCGGGAAAACCTGTGGCACGCCGTCCCTGGCAGCGGCAGTGTCCCCGTGCCCAGCGGCGCCCATGGGATGTTCCAGCGGCCGCAGGGGATGGAGAGGCGGCGACAGAGAGGCGGCTGCGAGCTCCCACCCTCACCTTCCGTTCCCCAGCGAGCTCTTACTGCACAGGACGTGCTGTGATTCTAAACGTGCGAGATTTAACTGGAGAGAGGGTCCTGCTGACAAGTATTTCCGAAGCAGCGCGTCTCTGTGTCAGGAAAGGGGCACAGTACGGACACTGCACGCATACGTCCGGCCGGGGCGTTTGAAGATGCATCGGCAGGGAGAGCTTCTGCTGTCCTTGTCACAGCAGCCGCTCTCCCGTGTCTCGTCGGACACAGAAGACGCCGGGGCTTTCGAGCGAGAGGGACAGTCTATGAAACCGGCCAGAAACCGGCGGCTGCTGCCATCACACCGCGCACCGGCCGCGCACGCAGGAACTCGGGTTCGCGCGGACGGTCTGGGTCATGTCTGACAATGAACTACGGCCAGTGCCGCCACAGACGCCCAAGAACTGTATCCTCAAGGTCAGCATCCTTAACGGGGAATCGTGTCTCTCTCCTGGTACCTTTTACTCACATCACAGGGATGCTTTCTGAGAGTTCCGCCTACTGGTTATTCCCTAAGCATCCACCAGCGGCGCTTGTCCCCACACGGGACAATGTGCACACAATGCTTCCCTCACGTTTCTGGTTTCGACTCAAAGGATCTTTGAAGGGACAGAAGGCCGGTCCCCGCTGCACGTTTGGTAGCTGAAGGACCGGGGTGGCAGCTTGCCCAGGTTCCCACGGCTCCGGGGGTGACCGGCAGCTCGCCGGGCCGGACTCCTGGCTGGATGCGCGTGCCGGGCTGGCTCCAGGCCCGACCGCTGCCGGCCGGACGTAGGTCGTCCCGCGGGGCTGGAGCCCCCAGTGTTCCCCTGTCATCCTGTGACTGGGAACACGGAGCGTTCTAAATAAATAGCGCTACACACACTCCACTGCCAAGAACGCCGGTTCACCTGTCCCTATCTTAATGATGTCATCGCCGGGAACGGACCCTTCCGATTCCAGCTGTGCGGCCGGCCCCGCCCCGGAGACGGCCACGAGGGACTCACACCCTGACATGGCCAACGTGGACGGAACTGCACACTCATCCAGCCCGACATGCTCACGGTGTGCGACACAAAGGCGGAGAGGATAAAGACTCAGGACGTCACTTGTTAGCACCGGGGACAAAAAGGACTTGTTTGCTCTGTGTCCACGATGCTGGACAGACAGGAGCCCAGGCTGGGCCTGGCTCCCCCGGGAGAGGTGAGTGTCCCCGCCCAGGGCCAACGCCTGCCACTGCGGTGTCCTGTGTCTGCAGGCGTGAGTCTGCCCGGAGGGCGGCCTCTTCCCGTCGTGCACAGGCGCCTGCGGCCGTGGCCACGCGGGGCTGGTCCCCTGCCAGAGTGGGTCACTGCCCGTAGCAGCCCCCTGGGTGACCGGAAGGCAACCTGTCCATTCTTCTCTCTTCTCGAAGGTATCTGGAGTCGCCCCACCTTTAGGTTATCTCAGATAATGCTGTGAAGGACTCCACCGTCATTTCCCCATTGTCAGCATCTCTCGATTATAAAGGTCATCGTGAGTTTCACGTTCTCTAATGCCCGACATGTTAAGCTGCAGCAGGCCTCACGTCTGGAGTTTTTGGTTCCGAAGATGTGTGTGTGGGGTCCCCTCGGGGTGCTTTTCCGACAAGCCGCGGGTGCCCCCTGCTCGGAACCACGCCCCGGTCTGGCTGGACCTTTCTCGCGGGGGACAGGGATTCCTGTCGCTGACTAAACACTGGTCCTAGCTAGTTCGACTGCCTTCTGAACTAGAGAAAAATCAATCCCGTAGCACGCACACACTGTAATGTTTAACTTCCAAGAGTTCAAAGTGTACATCACTCAGTCTCCTGGTCTCGGTCTTGGCCTTGGCCTCTATAGCCCAGGACGGTGCTGTTTGTACTTGATGGGGGTGGGGAGGGCTCGAGGCCCGAGGATAAAGGGAGGGCTGATGGTTTTAGGACCCCTGCAGCCCAGCCCACTGCGTGCCACAGGGACAGCACCACTCCTCTCCCCCTCCTCCCCTCTGTCCGCACCCCCTGAGACCTGGGAGCTGGCTCACAGAGACCGTGGCAGAGAACAAATTCAGCCATCAAGCCGTTTGGTGGCTGATGTAATGTCCATCAGCTGTTAACAGAAAAGAGTCTGTGTTAGGTCTTCCGTTTTACGCGCCCAGAACACTGGAAAGCTTATGTTCTTTCTAAGGCGTAGATGGTCTCAATAGTTAGGTCCCAAAGGACTTCCCTCCTGCTGTCCAGTGAGCAGTCCTGTACCTGGCGCCAAACTGAAGCGGTCGGCGCTTTATCACGGAAGAGGTCGTAACGGACCCTGGATTCCGCGGGCCCGCTGCGCCCCGACAGGACGCGTGTCGGAACGCTTCCTACGAGCGTCTCCCCCTCTCTCTCCCACCCAGGAGAAGAGCAAACCTTCAGAGCCACAAAGGCGACGGAAGCGGTTTACAGGACAGAGCCCGGAAAGCCACGTAAGGTGTGAGGTGGGGAGACAGCTAGCTGTCTGCTGCACCCCGCTCCCCAGTCCGGCGCCCCTACCTGGGGGTGTGAGGATCAGGGCCTGCAGGATGTCTGACAGGGAGATGATGCCCACGATGCTGTCCGCGTCATTCACCACCACCAGCCGATGAACCTGCGGACGAGAAGGGCGGGCCCCGCGAGCGGGGTCAAGCGAAGCATGCCGACACGCATCGGAGAAAACCACCATCACCACGCGCCACGGAACGGATCCCCCTCACAGACGGGAAGCGGTACCAGCGTACGGAACCACAGGGAAAGGTCAGTGGCGCTAAGGTTAACACGTGAGGCTGGTTTGCTCGACTGCTTTTAGGAAAAACGAGCTGGTCCTGCCGAGTTTCCAAATTGCAAAACGTTAGGACGTGAAAGATACGACTCGAGGCCCGAGGACAAAGATAGAATATGGCTATACTATTCTTAGTTTTTAATTTTTAAGAGTATCTCGGTTTCTAATAACTCTCGGATGCTATTTTACGTGGGAAAAGCGTGGACATGAGCCCTGGAACTAACAGGGCACTGCCCTCAGGATGTTTCTTTTCTACCGTGCTTTTCTCTGTGAAGCTCGCATCTTACTGACACCGCTGAGGATGGGCGAGCCGCAGTCACGTGAAACGGACCACACTCTCTTTTTCTCAGCGTCTGTGGCTGAGTCTACACTCCATGGACCTTCCTCGTCTGCGGTTATCTAAAAGCCAGTGTGACACCTGTCATATAAACAGTCAGTCACCGCATGCGAATCACCCGGGGGGGGGGAACATAAACAAGCATTCACGGCTGACACTGCGTGCCCTGCTCCTCACGACGCTGAAGCTAAAAGCTGCTCTGAGAAAACCGTTCCGTTCCATCTCTGTTTTCCTCGATGACCTATTTCTCGTTATGGGGAGATTTCTGTTCACCGGATGAACTTGAAGGACCAGGCGGTCGCTTTCTTCTTTTACCCGACAGCGGCACGTGCTCACACGGGTGCTTTAGGGACGCCGGCCCGACCCAGCCATGGGTGACGCCGGGGCGCCAGCGCCCACCTCTGGTCCGTGTGGCTGCACGTGTATGAGCACGCGGAACCGTTCTCTTACACACACACGCAGGCGTGCACACACACACACACACACACACACAAATACACACACGCACGCACACACACGTACACGTGCACACATACACAAACACGTGCACACACATACACAAACACATGCACACACATACACAAACACATGCACACACATACACAAACACACGCGTACACACACAAATGCACACATGCACACACATACACAAACACGCGCGCGCACACACATGTACACACACATGCACACACACAGTCACCGGCCTCTCAGCAACACACTGATGCTCTTCCCTAGCAATGTCCTCTGTGACACGACTCTGAATGATTGTAAAGGGTCCGTCACACGGGTGTCTGCTGTCCTTACAAGTAGTTGTGGGGTGATGCCTCACCTATGCGTCTCTACGAGCACATAATTCTAAGGACAGTGATACAAGTGAAGACACATTCCTAAGTCAGTTAGAACCTTGTCAGGAGACAGAGATGCTGAAGAGAGAGAATTTACTTAAAGACCAGGATATATTTTATGATTTACCATTCACTTTGTTAAAACCACATAATTCTGCACTTTTCACTTTAACCTCGCAATATCCTGGTGGGACCTAAAATCCTTGGGACTCCTGTTTCCTCAAGCGTGTGTTTTTTAAACCATGAATGTATTTTACCGGTTTGTTTGACTCGATGATGCTATTAGGACTTACAAATTCAGTTCCATCCGAGGGATGTTTACAGGTGACCTACTATAAGCCAAGTGACGTGCCAGTGGGTGGAGCAGGGACCCTGTGCTGTCCCACGGAGTCTGAAGGCGGCCCCGTGGGCCGTGCCTGTCCCTGGGGGTTGCTGAGGCCCCATCACTAGGTTAGTGCTCGTCACAGTACGGCGGGGGGCGGGGGGAGCCTGCTCACCTCGGCTCTCACGATCCGGTCCACAATGGTCTCCAGCACGTCCAGCCGGCTGCACTTCACAACGCCCTCGAAATACTGCGAGCGGTGCTGGAGCGCCTGGGTCACGGTGATGTCTAGGTTATTGTACGTTTTTTCAGCAGCAAGGTTCTGGAAGGAAGGGACACAACGAGTCACCTCCTTTCGCTTCCCTTGAGGGACCAGAGTCGTCGTTGAGAGCGATCTGATTTCCAAGCACAGGCCATCTTATCTTAATTTAGTGCCGGTTTGTTTATGCCATTAGCGCTGCTGTCACCATCAAATCCGTGATAATAAAAATTACGAGGCGTAGCACCTCGATCGTGAGGCAGCCTTGTTAAATTCTGACGGCGAGTCCTTTCGAAGACCCCCGCCGCCCCCCACCCCATGCTTAGAGGGGGCTCCATAGCCTGGTGAACTAACACGGGGTGCCCAGTGCCCCAGGGCTGAGGGATCTATACCAGTGAACTCGGGGTTCTGATTAACCTTAGCAGGTCCCACTCAACCAAATTCCAGTAAGCATATTTTTGGTGTCTATTAGAATTGATGAAAGGAAAAAAGGGTTTGAGACAGATACAGAAGAATATTTAATGCAGGAGTCAGTATTATGGCAAAAAAAAAAAAAGTGGTGTGCTCCTTTGGGGCTGTCAAAGTTTCAGTTCCCTTAGAAATGACATAAAACTCTAAGGAGGTGCATTTAAAATGAACGAGGACAAAAGCATCAGATGGAAAGATACAGCACTGCAATCAATCCAGGAGACTGAAACCAGGGGTTAAACAACAGGACTCCACACAACTCTAATCAATTTGCCGTTGTCGTCTTTAGAACAGTGTCCCCAATCGTCACACGATGGATGAACGTGACCTGGGACCTCCAAGCTCACGGGTGTGCCAAGCACGTGCCCGTTGGCGGAATAATGTCTCCCAGACAGAAACGGGACCATTTAAAATGTGTACATATGCTGTAGTGATGGGCAAGCTAAACACGGGATGAAAAGAATGATAAGACGCTGCTAACATTCACCGCGAAGCCAATGAATGTTAGAGATTCAGTAACTATGGGGAGTCCTAGGCACCCTCTGACAAGAGCCTCGGAGCCAAAAAAAAAAAAAAAAAAAGAAAAAGCTAGAAATCATTTAAATGAGGAAAAACCATAATGACATTGTTTAAAATGCATTCTATAGAGGACAAGTGTAACAAAATAATACTTACAATCACATCGAATTTGGAATAAATATCTACAACTTTCCCTAAAAATGAAAATGTGTGTTAGTATAACGTCTTAGAAACCAACAACATTTAACATCAATCTCAATTAGGCAATTATTAGGGATGACATATTGCTAAATGAAATTTGCTTATCTCTCTTTTTTTAAACGAACATGAAGGCACATCTTAGGGGAAAATGTGAAAATAATGCCAGCTGAACCATTCTTACCCTGAGTGCGCCTGGGTGCTGAACGCTTTTTCACCCTAAACTGTCACTGCCCCCACTCATCCCCCACGCTGGGTCGCTGGCCTCGGACCCCAGCGGGACACGCAGCGGCGTCCGCTCACGCCTGTGCCACACAGACCTGACTCGTCGACGACGGGCAGGGCGGACACCCGCCTCTCCACGAAGACGCTCAGGGCCTTGATGATGGGCGTGTCTGGGTGGATGAAGGCGATGTTGTCGTAGGTGCCGACGCCCAGGGCGCCCAGGCTCTGCTTCATGAAGGCAGGCTTCGGCATGTCGGACATCTAAACGGGGCGTAGGGACAGGCGCGCTAGAGCCCGGGGGCGCCTCTGTCACGTCCACACGTCCACTACGTGCGGCAGAGCGGCCTTGCCTGACACAGGCTGCCGGGGTGTCTGAGTTCACGTGAAAGCGTGACCCGTAGCAACAACGGTCCCGTTCAAACCGGGTCACCAGTCCTTAGGGCTAACGACTTGGTACCGTCCTGCAAAAGCGCTAGCGCTGGACCTTTCCCCCTTGGCCCTCACCCGCCGAGAAAAGGGGACAGAGGGGAACGCGGGTCTGTTTGGACGTCACAACCCAGAAGGCACTGAGCACATCCTTCACTCTGAGTGACTCCTGCTAACTCCTGATCCTGCGGCCATCGGCTGTCGCTAGGCAGCGCTGAGGCCACACACGCCCGGGCCCAGAGCTGGGCGGTCCGAGCTGTCGGCTACTCCTCACGGCATCCCGGCTGTCCGCGGGGAGTAGAGGACAAGCCAGCCGAACAGAAAGAACTAAGAGCGCCTCTGAAAATTAACTTTTTTTTCTTTCTCCAGGGGCTGCTTTCAAGGAGGAGGGAGAGTCAGAGGGAAGTCAATCTAGGAAGGATCACGTCGGACTAAAATGAAATAATGTCCACGGTTCAAAAATCCACCTTTTATAAAAGGGCACGGTGGACTCCATCCTCCTGGTCTACCTCATAATTATCAGGAGAAGGTGAACAATTAGAAGGAACAAAACGTTTGAGTCAAAGAGCTCATGATAATCAAATCGTGAGACGCCTAGAAATTCAGCGAGAAGAAGAGAGTGCCCTATCAGGTCGCCTGGCCCGCGTCCCCGGGGGACCCCACCCCTGCTCCACGCACTCCGGCTGTTAACCCTCTCCCAGGGCAGTGAAAACGACCTCACAGCTCAGTCTGCCTCAGGCTGAACTGTCCTGAAAATTCTGTATTTTTATCTGAACTCACCTAGTTAACTATTCTAATAACTTGATGCCAGCGACCATAGTGGCCCGAATCTAAGGCAGCGCCAGCCGGGGCGGCCACGGCCGGCCGTGACCTGGGCAGTTACGCCACCTCGCTGAGTGTCATCCCTTAGAAAACGGGGTTAATATAAACACCTGCCTGGGCGGGGGGTGGTGGTGGGGAGGGTCGGCTCTCTCACGTGAACTGCCTAGGACAGCGCCTGACTCCTCATGAGCGCTGACTGGCATTAAGCTTTCCTGACTCAGAGTATTTAAAAATGACGAAGGGGTGACTGGGCTAACAGCACAGCCGGGCCCGGGGTTCTGTTAAACCCTGACACTAAGGTGAGGGCACCTGCACGCCCCTACCACTCGCTGAGGCCGGCTCGTTACCCGTCACGCTTTTCTGTGATCACATGTCCTTCCTACCTTCCTTCTCAGCCTTTATTTGAACATGAAGAGTTATTTTTACACGTAAAGTATTAAAAAAGAGGATTGCTTTCTTCGGTGGACAAGTTATTTCTCCCAAGAACTGAGCCCCCTGTGCTCCTGTGCCCGGGAGCGGGGTGGCCTGGGGCTGGGGCTCCCACGCGTCACCCCGAACGCGACTACTTCCTCACTGGGGGCCCCGGAGAAGGAGGTGGGGATGCTCAGTAGAATGTTAGTGTCTATTGATTTTTTTTTTTTAAACTCTTCAGATGATCTCTGAACCGTGAGTGGGGCCTCCCACTGGCTCTCGCTGACCCACTACTCGTAACCTCAAACTCAGCGCACGTAATTCAAAGGAACAACTAACTCAAAGCCCTCTGATAACTTCCCTGGGTCCCTCCCAGCTTCGTCAGAACCGACGACCAAAGAGGTTCCGAACCTGGGTGACAACGGGGCCATCTCATTTCGAAGGCAGCTGAGAGAACCTACAGGGGAGCCAGCCTTCCTTCGGACCAACGTGGAAGAAAACCAGCATGGCACTCTGTCACCAAAAGGTCACCTGCTTGGGGTTTCCCCCTCACCCCTGCAGCTGATAACTCTGGAGACGGTGGTACTTTTGAAAGTTTCCCAAAGCATGCTACCGATAAAGCATCTTAAGAAATTTGCTATCAACATTGGCTCAGTGTATCTTGAACAGCAGTTCTTACTTGGACAGACTTGCAAATTGCTTTAATCCCCCGTTGTAGAGGTGATGACGTATTCTAATCTAGAGAGAGAGAATTCCCAGTGTCTTATTACCTTGGTACCTGCACTGACAGGTGACTGCCTTATAACTGGCATCGATATTGAGAAGGAACCGTTCACACAGTAAGGTGAGGAACTGAGGCTTAGCAATCAATGGACACCCTTAAAATCACTTCTGCCGGGGGCACGGGAGCCGGTGCACGTGAAGCGGATGCAACTACGTCTTTAGAAACCCTAAAAGCTACTTACAAAAAGCTGGAGGAACTTGAGGATTCTTTTGTGGGTAAGTATATAAAGTGCATTCCCGCTGACAGGGTCGATAACCGGCAATCGGTGGATTTTATTTTTGATCAACGAGTTCACAGCGTCGAAGAGGCTGTGGGGAAAAGCCGGGAAAGTCGTTAGGAGGCTTCCGCGAAAAATGCGAGAACTCCGGACCACCCTGGACCACCCCCGCCTTAAAAGCCCACCCCCACCTTAAAAGCGTTTTCAGCGTTTCTGCATCACAATCAGAACAGGTCTACTGAGTTGAGACGGTGTTTCGGAAGCGGTTTAAGTGGGAGAGGTTTAAGTGGGAGAGCTCGGTAAGTGGCTTTGCGTGGTCTGTGTTCATTTCAGATGCAAGCGTGAGCCACAAATCTCTAGCGGTTAGTTTTTTTTGTTTTTTTGGGTGGTGCATTTCATGCTTTTATCTGAGGAGTGACAAGCTCCTGGACGCCACCACGAGCAGCGAGAGGCAGCTGGGGCGCGGGCCCTGCTCCAGTCACCGCCTGGACGGCCTGCTGGCCTGCTCCGGCCAGGCCTCTCCTGGGGCTGCCGGCCCGGAGGCGAGGCGGCTGTCTGTCTGTCTCTCTGTCTCTCTGTCTGTCTGCTGGGACTCAGACACAGTACCATTCCACTTTTCCTCACCTGCGCTCGAGTCTTAAGAATGAGAATGTGGACATGTACCAGCGCCGACCCCGAAGGCTTGGATGCGAACGTGTGGGTGCTGGAGGACCCCACTGCCCCCGAGAGGGCAGCCCCCTCTTCTGACCCACGTCGGATAGAGACGGGGGCATCTATCGGGGCAGCTGTGTCAGCAACTGCCTTGGGCATCTCTCTCCACACTGGCTCAACGGCCGGGCGAGAGCCCAGGAGTCTGTGGTCCTATCAGGCTGCAGGGGGCCTGATTCACAGCTGCGTGTGTGACCGTCGTCCCCGTCCACTACGGCCCCCCGCCCCAGCAAAGGCTGTGCTTTCTACCGTCTCTAGATTTGCTGACTTTCATACCAGAATTAAGGGAGGCTGGCCCTTTCCTAAATAAAAAAAAAAATTAAGCAATCACGGGAACAGAACGGAGGAATTCTGAATGCATGCACGCTTTCAAAGGAGAAAACTTGACACGTTTACCTTGCATCTGGAGATATATTCACTAAAGGCTTAAATGTTTCTTGTAAATAAAGCTCTGTATTCATAGGAAGAAAAGATGCAATTAGTGATGAATTTGCTGTTTGCAATTATTACATAAAATGCCCTTCCATTTACCGAAATTAGGATTAAAAAACCCAAATCAAATTTAATATACTGAAAACTACTGTGTTATAGTGATGGCTATTGTAAACGACTTCCAAACTGTCATTAGGAGGTTGCCTTGGTGGAACAGTCAAATATTTAAAACCAGTATTGTCAGAGATATAAAAATCAGAAGAGAAGCAATCTGAGAAAAGCAAGACCAGCAGAGGTCACTGGAATGCTACCAAGTTACTGCCACCCTCAAGAGATGAAGCGTTTATGAAATTCTCCAAAACGGATTCTCCCAGGTTAAATAAGTTACAGCAGACTTTGCTGTTTCAAGGTTAAGTTTTCTTTTACCAGACTAATGCTTGCAATCTGCATCTTGGGGATCTTTCTAGTAGACGTTATCCTTGTCAAGGTCAACTGTAATCGACTGGAGTTGCTATAGAGACCTCATTCAAGGACGTCCTGATGTTATTGTCAGTCCCGAATGATCACGTAACGTCAACACGTAACTCCACTTACACCTCGACCTGAGGTTACTTACACAGCAGGATCTGACGGGAGCTGTGTGTGTCTTGGTATTGTTACGTATTCACTCCCTAACGGGCAGTGCGAAGATATGGACCCCGTGTCGACTCACTTTTGTTTTGTCTGAATGGACCAAGCCATCAAATCGTAATGGAATTAAGAGTCCCAGCCCTTCAGAGAACACTAACGTGTTCAGATTTCACAGCCAGTCACAAAGGCTGCTTAGCACGCCGAGCAGATTACGGGCAGGACGACGCTAAATTATGATGTTCAATTCCAAGTTTCCCTTCAACTGGTCCCTCCATCTCTATCCTGGCTTCTCCCTGAACACCTGTGATTCTCAGTGATGCTCGTACCGGCCAGTATCTACGGGATCCCAGCTGACTGCTCCCCATCGATCAGCATGCTGGGTCTCACTGAGCCACTTAAAAAAATGCCTCTATTTCAGAAAAGGGTATTGTGATTATGAAGAGTGAGCGTCACCGTTACAAAGAAAGCAATCGTGAAGTTTTCAAGTTATTTGATCCAGGTCATCTGGTTTATAAAACAAGATTCCCTTATTTTATGTTTCTCCATGATTTGTAAAGAAATAATTATTAAATGTGAGAACAGGTCCCTGCTTTTGATAATCTCAGGCATTTCTTTGGTGCATTTTCTAAACAGGGGCTGATGTGGGGGGTGGTAATACTTAGTGCTGAGGGCAGAGCTGGGGTGCTGGTCAGCTCGCTCACCCATGTTCCCAGCCTGCGTATAAGGACTTGCTGTAGGTTCTCTACAAACTTCTATTAAACAGAACGCATAATACGTACAGTAATACGGTATGCTATAAAACTAAGATAGAAATAAGTGTTTTAATGTAGCTAATCATTACACAGAAAGGGTCTATGAAATTAAAACACATTTTATACACTGAGTAGAACTTTCTTCCCCGATATGAAAAGTTTTAAACACCCAACAGCACTTACCTCTCCATGTTTCAATCTTATGTTCCTCTAATTCATAAATCTGTACCTGGAAATAAGAAAAAAACCTTATTTATAAATGTTAATAAAACATAAAAAAGACTTCGTAACTACTGCTGACTCCCATAATTCAACAGATGTAAACGAGATAATTGAGAAATATTGGCAATACAAAAACACAATGCATTTTTTAAAGATAAATGTTTTATAAACCTAAAAAAATAAACCAGCACCTTTTCATTAATTTGCAATTTTCTGAGACACGTAAATTTTAGAACACGTGGACATATATACTCGTTCTTTCTTTCTGAGGATGCAGATTTTTTTAAAAAGGGCAACTGGTTAAAGCAGGCGCTCGGATTAAGTCGCTGGGGGCAGTTTACGCCTGGCCCATGACACGCCGTCTTTACAAAGATGCCTGGGCAGTTAACACAAAGTCGCTGCGGAGTCCTCGGCTGTTCCAAATCTTAGCCACCGCCTAGTGGCTACTCTTGGCCAAGTCACTTAACCTCCCTGAATCTGTCCCCTTCCTGAACAGCTGGATTAAAAGGGCGCGTGAGAGAACATGAGACGAGGCGCCTGGTACTCAGCGCCCCGTATTACCCCCGCCCCCCCACGGCCTCCCACCCCTCACTCGGCTTTTAAAGAAAGGACCTGGCCTCCTGCCAGCCCTGCACGGGGACATACGGGGCCCCTTCGCGAAGCTCCGGATCCACTGGTGGGCAACGTGACGACGATGCCACTGACCACGGAAGACAGCGTGCATACTCGGTCACCCTGACGGGCTTGGCGCCGGGCGCAGGGAAGGCGGGGCGCCCAGGCGAGGCCAGGGGCCGCGGGCACAGTGAAGGCCTGGAGGGCAGACTCCCCCACACTGCGGGCCAGGGAGAGGCCAGGTGCGGGGGAGGGGGGACGGGGGACACGGACACCAACACGCCTGACGGTGACGCGACGGCCGGATGGCGGGCTGCGTGTCTGGGAGAGAAGGCCGGGCCGGCGCTGACCATGAACAAATGCGGCCGGGAGGTGATTTTCACAACGCCAGAGCCGGCACTAGACCAAGTGCAGGGCAATGAGGCGGGTGTAGCATGTGCGTCGTGGGGACCGGGCAATGGGAGGGAGAAGCAAGGGGCTTGGAGGCTGAACAGGGGAAACAGATGAATGAATGAATGAATGAATGAATGAATGAGAAGGCCCCCAAGTTCCGATGCCAGGTGGGAAGTGTGAGTATGTGAGTATGTGTATGTGTGTGTGTGTGTGTGTGTGTGTGTGTGTGTGTGTGTGTGTGTGTAAGGTGCGAAGATGGGTAAGATGCAGTCTCAAGAACTCACAATCCAGCAGGACACCCGGGTGCCCTCACAGCAGCGCTTGTCCCCATGCGCTGCTGACGTCACGGGCTGGATGCCTCTGCCGCGGAGGCACCCTGGGCCCTGAGGCCCCGGCTTCCGCCCACGGCACGCCATCAGAGCCACCGAGAACGTCTCCAGACCTTGTCAGATGTCCCCTGGGGGACGAAATCACTCCCAGCTGAGAAACGCTGCCCCACAACTAACCAGAGCTCACTAGGAAAAGGGCCATCAGGTCACTAACGGGAGCTCCGTGCCCGCGGGGACTAACACGGGGACTCTCCCTCACCGGAGTGATCCTTCCATCGGATTCCCAAAGAATTTCAACTTGCAGGGACCGAGGACGGGAGGACGAGTGTGACAGTGCAGTTCAGGGAGAAGAGAAGCCACACAGAGAAGTGCAGGTTTCCTGCACATTGTATATATATTTGGAAAAACCAACCTCCATCCTCGAACCAAAAAAAAGAAAAAAAAAATCCTAATGCACACACACACAACCCTCCACACACATCCACAGAAAGACACAGCTCCAATCACTGACATAGAAATTTCTGGCACTTACCATGGGCGATTTATAGTATCTATGTAGTATATTTATGAAATCTGTAATTGTTAGCATTCCTGGAACAAAGAAGTATATGTTAAATAGGAAACTGTGAGAACGTAGAAGAAAAATCTCAAATCACAGGCAAATCCGGAAGTTGCTAGGAAAGCTTCTAAAGAACCCATATCAAGCACAGTTTAACGCAGTATTTAAAACTAATAATGTCATTGTCACCACCCAACTAAGATGCACCCATGAGCTGAAATTAAACCCGACAGTGAATGGAATTAATCACAGTACGAGGCAACTCGATGAGAGAAAAGTTAATGTCATAAAATATCCCCAAAGACTTGCAGCTACATATAATTTCCAATACTGTAAAAAAATAAGATAGAATATTCCAGAAGCTTTAGAAAACGTGACGCTTCCGGGGACACGTGGGTCGTCTCCTGAGAGGCACGCTAAAACCAAAAAACGATGGTGTTGCCAGTCACTGGATTAAGTGCTGTCTGTGTGCCCGATGCCAGGGCCACAACGATGAAGAAAAGGTGGCCCTTTCCCAGAGGGAACTGTGATGGTGGGGGGGGCGGGGAGGCAGAGGCACACTGGGAATATCACAGTGATGTGACGCACGGCCAGAGGGCCGACGTCCACTGCCTGCTACGATGCAGAAGACGAGGGACTATGGAGTTTGGGGATCGTACGTTACACGACGTTTCTGACAGGGTAACAGTGATTCAGCACGGGCATCCATCACGTGAATGCCACCTGGCTGTTCATCTGAGGGGCAGCAGGGATGGACCACAGGTGTGTGCGCATGAGCACAGGTGGCCGACCGATCGGTGTCTGACCACAGCCTCCCCCTCTACCTGGGCCCAGAACTGGCCCAGAACCGACACGGTGCTGAATTAAAAAAAAAAAACAAAACTCAAATATGTGTACAAAAGAAACTCAACAGAGTATGTGTTTTTGAATTTACACTCAGAAGCAAAAGCAAGAAAGGTCTTTAACTTGGAAACAAGTTTACGAGGCTGAATTCCAACCAGCACCTGTCAAAATGCCTCAGGCGCCCCGCCTCCGAGGTCCCCCGTGTCAGACTCCCGTCCGGGCGCCCCGCTTACCTACAAAGCTTTGCTTTTTGCTCTCCCAGAGAGGCGCCGCCCGAACTCCGTTGGCTACCAGGGCGAAGAAGGCCTTCTTAACCTGCGTGAAGGCGGATGGGAGAGAGGACACGCACTTTTAAAGGCCACGCGTCCAGGAGAAAGTCGCTTTAACCAAATACGCAGCCACGTCTCATCAGATATCCCCAACACGGAGTTTTCTGAGTTTGATAAACTAAAAAAATAACTCAATTTATTAACATCGGCAAAAAACGCTTTTGTATTTATTGTAGAGGGATCGGAGACTCTTTTGAAACCGAAACAAAGTTTCGAAAAAGGTTTTCCTGTATCTAAACGCTGGTCCACATAGAGACGTTACATAATGACTAAAACCGTATACAAAGATTTACACTTCGGAGTTTAGTTTCTCTTACGTGGTTATTACTAGTTCATTTGAAAACACTGAAGTTCTATAGCAAATTACTCGAAATGAAAATTTCTTTTCCGGACGTCCGGTAACAAAACCAAAGCCACCCAGGTCCTCACGATCCTCGGCCCCGATGTGCCAAGCTGGGACATGGGGCTCTCAGGTGACCGCGGGGACCCCCGGGCTTGTGTGTGAATACGCGCAGCATGGCGCTCAGAGCTCGGGGCCGGAGGAGACGAAACACTTCTGTTCCCTGCACTGCTCCCCGCGCCCCGCTCGGGGCCAGCGGCCGCCCTGGGCCACGGCTGCCCCTTCTTTGCGACGGTGAAGCCGTCTTTGGCTTCCTGCACACGCGCATGGAGACATGCGAGGAGCGATTTGAATCTATAATTAGGAGATCCTTCACCGCCACGGAAGGCGCAGGGTGCCACCGATCACACCGAGAGGCGGGCCAACGCACGAGAGGGTCTCGTCGGCAGGAAAATGCTCTCCCGGGGGTCGCGGGGACCACCGCGGAAAAACGGTAACTGACATGCAGTTTGCTCCCGAGACGTGAGGCTGGGTTCGGTGGCTCCCATCACTTAACCCCGCTGCCACTTTAGAAGTTACTTTTTAATAGGGGTCTTCAAACAGCCAAATGTGATCATTAGATCACACTGGAAATTTTTTTTTTTTTTTAAATAGAGAGATGCTTTTAAAAATAGCAGGCATCTATCTGCGCTCCAGAAGAATGGGGCCCGGCTCCTGTGGCTTCACGACTGTCTGCGTGGTTCTCCCCTGACGGTCGGTGATTAAGCTGATCGCTGGGCTTTTGAAATTAATGTTGATGAGAAGTGAAAAGCTCTTTAAAGCTGTCCGATTTGGTTTCCTACTGAATTTTTTGCACCAGAGTTTGTCAGATGGACTTCGCAACCTGACGGCGTCCCTCCTGCCTGTGAGCGCCCTCGCCTGGGGCCCGGCTTCCCAGGAAGGGGCCCCCGGACCCCCCGCGGTCCAGCCGTGGCCTCACCCCACAGCTGGCAGACGCCTCCGTCCCCGAGCTTGTCTGCCATTCGTTGGCCCCTGTGTCACAATGTTCCTTCTTGTTTGAATGGATTGCCCTTCAACTCTCCCCACTAAACCCTAGTTCATCCTTAACTCTACGACAAAACCTGTCACATGACCCCCAACCCGAGACCCCCTCCTGTATCCCCACGGTACCCAACTCATCTCCTTCCTGTGACTTCCGGAAGTTCCCCTTGGGACTCCTTAGGTTTAAAAAAATGGCAGCGAGAGCGGGTCCGGCCACCGCAGAGCCGGCCTCATCCACGGCCCGGGGGGGCCCCCGCAGCGCCCCCAGCTGCGTCCCAAGGCCACGCGCCTCCCCGTTAGCGCCTGAGACGTGAGGCTGGGTTCGGTGGCTCCCATCACTTAACCCCGCTGCGGACGGAATTCCCACTGCGGCTCGAGCTGTGCGACCGAAGTCCCTTAGGACCCGCGTCCCCTCGTCCGCAGGACGGGGACGGGGATGGCACGGCCGCCCCCCCACACACGGCCGCGGTGACGACCGCGGAGTCGGATGGGACTCGGCCCCGCGCCAGCCTGTCTCTCGGGGCTCAGCAGTCACGTCACCCCCGAGAGCGGCCACCCGAGGGGTCCCTGGGCGCACGCACTTACTTGTAAGGTGGTGTCGAAGACGACAAGCTTCGAACTGGTGGGGACGATGTCGTAGCACTTGTGGGACCGCATGAAGCGCGTGTAGACGCCGCTGTCCGACGAGTCTTCTGCTGGGGAGGGAAGGGAGAGGGCTCGTGTTGGTGGGAGCGCGGGCCTCGCTCGGCGGGGTGGGGCAGGGTGCGTGCGAGGACCCGCTGCCAGCAGGCGCGACGGGGACACGAGGCGTCCGCGCCGGCCCACTGCCCCCAGCGCCGGCCGGACGAGCCAGGCCGGCTCCACCTGCGACCGCACGACTCTCCCACATAGAAAACACCGAACGGAGGATCTACACAAAGGTGCCCGGACCTGGAAAGAGAACATGAGTGTAGCAAGGTCGCGCGGAAGGCAGAGCTAATAAAAAGAGGCACGCGGCCGTCTCTCTGTGTCACAGCCACGGACGACGGGGAATTCGACATTTTTTTTACAGAGAGGCGCCCTCTAAGCAACGTCGGCGTGGAGGTACGGGCCCCCACGAGGGGACGGAGCGCACCGCGACGGCAGCCGCGCGGACAAGCGCGCCTCGTCATGTGGGCCCCTGTGGGAACTGTGACCGGCGGCTGACGGGGCCCGGGCCTGCGCCACGGGGCGCACAAGCAAAGGAACCTCGCGCCTCACTTCTGCGCTCGCCTCAGGCCCCGGAGCCCGTTAACGCCCCATCCCCGTCAGCCCCTGGGCGGCGCCCCGCTCCAGGGTCCCCCCCCTCTGGGGCCCCCGCTCCCGCTGGCGGGACAGCTGGACTCTCGCGAGGTGTCCGGCACAAGTGACAGATGACGGTGGCATCACAGTAGGAACACCTTGAAATGAAACCTTAAAATATCATGGAGGGAAACAGGCAAACTTTCAGGATCCTTGAAACTCTTAAATTTTGTATGAAGCCCATTCTTTAGGGCACTTTCTCGATTTTTAAAAATACCCCGACGTGTGTTGTTTCCTACGGCTCTAGGCTTTAAAGGGGTGCCGATGAAGCCGTCGCTTGCCCACCGCGCGCCCGGTTTTCCCGGAGGTAACATGTGACCTCACGATGGCGCACCTGTCACCCCTAAGGGACACGCATGACACCGGCGCGTCCCTGTCAACCTTTGTGCTTCATGGGCCTGCGACGCCTTCCCCGACGGCCTCCCCCCCTGATGGCTCCCCCCACTCCAGGACCCTGGGGGGGGGCACGTCCAGCCACCACGCTTCCGGGCGTCCCCAGGCCGTGCCGGCGCCCCAGACACGCACAGGGGTACCGGGCGGGTGCTCTGTGGACCGGCCCCTCCCATCGGACTTGCACGTTTTTCTCATGATCTCAGCCTCGGGGTTCCGTGTTCCGGGAGGACGACCGGAAGGTGAAACGCCACCTCATCTTGCCACATCAAGGGGACCTGCTGTCAGCACGACTCGTCACCTGGGTTACCTGGCTGGGGGAGCAGTGGTCGGGTCCCCCCTCCGTACTCCCCCACTTCTTCCTCACTGCGTCTCTGCAGAGTCACACCCTCACTCAGCACTTCGAGGGCCAGGAGCTAAGCTCCGCCTCCCCGTGGGCGGAGCCTCTCTCTACAGGACCCACAGGGCCTGCCTGTCACCTATCAGCTGGCTCACGCGTGTACCCCATCCTCAGAGTCACAAGCCAACACCACGCCAGGACGGGTTGGAGGCTGTGCTCGTCCACCCTCTGCCGACGGCCGGAGTGTGGCTGCAGAGCTGGGGCACAGAGCTGGCCCGGCTCTGACTTCTGCGAGGTGCCCCCCCCCGCCGCCTCCCGGACCCCCCTGCCTCAGCCGGGGCTCTGTGGGGAGCTGGGTCTCCCCTGTGCACTTCCTCAGGCAGCCATGTGGGCCCTGGCTCCCGGGGTTCCTTCCTGAGCAGACACCCCCCCGCCCGCCGAGAGTGACCGCCGTGTTCCCTCAACGCTGTCTTACACCGGTACGGTACACTGGTGACAATTAATGGACCGATCAGACGATAACGAACAAATCATTAACAGAAGTCTGGTTGTTACTCAGGCTTCCTCAGGGGACAGCACGCTACATTCGGCCGTGACCCCTGAGGCTCCCGGGGGCTGCGCCGGGTCCTCGGTCCTCATGCCGACGGCCGGGAGCCCCCCACCAAAATGTCGGGGGCTTTCCTCGTGCTAAACCTGGGGTTAAAGACCTTCAGTAGGATCCACACGCGTCTTAAAAAAAAAAGAAAGCTTGACCGAACGAAGAAGCAAAGCGTCAAATAGGTAAAACTAATTAAAAACCAGAATTTTCGCAATAAGCATAGGTTAGGATCGATGTCATAAAACGACATCAAGAACATTTTGAGTTAGGACAAGGAAGGCAGCTACGAAACGGCTTCTCCACACTCGGTGCTGCTTTCGGAACGCTGCTGGCGTCACGGGAACTACTTACATTATGACGAAGTCCCCAGTTGCGCTCGAAGGAAAAAAAATGCACTGAAACAGAAAACTAGCGTAATTCGGAGTTAAATTAAAAAGAAAAAAAAAAAAACCAACGTTCACCAGTAACAGGTTATCTGGAATGCAGTGATTAAAATTCCTGAGAAGGCAACAAGTTCAAAACTCCCATTATCCGCGAGGCAAGCAGGGTTCCGATAGCATCGCAACGTTCCACTCTTGCTGCCGCCGTGTTTGACTTTACGGCTGGCTGGATGCACGCGTGACCGCGGGGGTGCGACGCCGGCCCGGGAGCCAGCTGGTCTGCGACAGGGGGGCTTTGTGGAGAGATGCTACACCTCACCCTCCTGACCCCAAGCCCAGGTGACCACTGTGCCCGGGAGCTGCTCGAGAATGTTCCCGGGAAGGAGGACGTGAACGCTGAGTGTTCAGGTAGTTTCCCGGCCTCGTCTCCTGCCGTGTCCCCGAGGGAGCCGACGCTCTAGGGTCCCACAGGTTCTTCCTTCTCAAAGGACGTTGGGGAACTCTGGGAAGTTCAGCTTTGGGGATGTGCTCTCTGCGTGTGTGAGTCTGCTCTGGGCATGCTATGCTGTTCTTTCTTCTAGAACATGCCTCCGCACTCCACTGTGGCCTACTGAAGTCCCACCCGCCTTTCTGCAGTGGCTTGAACAGTGGGACCCCCCCCCCAAAAATACATATGTCCCCCTGGAATGTCAGAAGGCATTCACGTGGAATAAGTCTGCTGCCGTGATTAACGTAATTAACGTGAGGATCTTGAGAAGAGATCATCCTGGATTAGGGTGGGCCCTCCATTCAATGACCAATGTCCTTGTGAAAGAGAGGAGAGGCGGCAGGGACAGACCCAGAGAAGGTGGCCACAGCAGACGGAAATCAGAGCGAAGCAGCCACAGGCCAAGGACACCAAGCGCTGCGGGCAGCAGCCACCAGAAGCTGAGAGGGGCCTGGACAGACTCAGAGGCCCCCCCGCGGCGCCTCCAGAAGGAGCCTGCCCTGGGCACTGTGAGGGGACACGGCCCCGTGGCTCGGCGCCACCCTCGCAGCACCGCCCGGGATTAACGGTGCCTGCTCTGGGCCGAGGCCCCCGCGAGCGGCCTCAACCGAGAGGCTGCGAGTCGGGGGGACGGAACGCAGGCCCGTGCCCGGCAGGGCCACTGCTGCTGCGCGGCTCCTGCTGGAGCGTGGCTGTCACCAGACCCCTGAGCAACGTCCTAATGGCCAAGGAAAGGTGCCGCCAGTCACAGGGCTCGACTTGAAAACTAAAGTCTTAGGTTTCAAAGACGTCAACTCGCGATTTTAAAATTGATCTTTCATACTTTATTCTGCGTGGAGACACACACCTTTCCTATAGCTGTTTTTTTTTTTCTTTTTAGAAAACTAACTAAGACAGAAGCAAGAAATGAGCAAAGCAGGGGGACATGGAAGTTGCAAGTGTAAGGAAAAGATTAAATCCGTGTTAATTTTCCGAACGTGCTTAGAAATATTATAACCGAAGTCGAAACGTACGAGGTTCAGACCCAAGTGAATCCCAGAGCCAGTGAGTCGCGACGTCAGAAACCTCGACGATGGCGCAGAGGTTTGGGCACGCCGGGAAGAGCTCGGAGCGGGACAGAAACAAGCAAATCACACGGATTTTAAAACAAGCGACAATTCAACCAAAAGCTGCCCGGGTTGGTTTCCTCGCCCGGAACGACTGTCCCCTTTGTGAGCTGGCCTTCTCCCCCCGACGTCACAGCACGTGCGGTCACAGCCGCCTCCGACACCAGCTCGCGTGGGCGGTCGCCACGTGGGCAGCCACTGGCACCGCCTCCGAGCGGCTCGCTCGCTGGACACGCGAGCTCTGCCTCCTGTTCTGGGGGGCGGTGCAGTCGCCTTGTCTCCCTGTCCGCCACCCGCCGCCTGTCGCTGCTCTTTGATCGGAACGCGTTAAAGCTGGCGAGTGGGTTTCCTCTCACTGTCCTGTTTCGTCACACGGAGCAGCACGAACCATGCGAGGGGCACGAGGCCCACGCACCCCACCCCCAGGCGTGGGTAAGCCTCTGGAACACCCGCGTACACACGCGGACGCTCACGGCAAAGGCTTACCGAGGGCTAAGCCTCACGCTCACAGCATCGCCGAGACCCGGCGGACGTCCCGGGCTCAGTCCCCCTCCTCCTCGAGCTCGTGGTTCGATGGCAAAGGAACACGAGGACAATGTGTGTCTCCTGAACAGCCCCCGTCGACCGGGACGGGGCGCCGGACGCTATGTGTGGGTCCCGGCTGGGGCTCCCCACAAGGCTTCCTTGGGGAGTGGTCGGGCTCTGAGCCGAGGGCCCAGGGGAGCGGGAGGGGCACTCCAGGGGGCGGGGACGGCCTGTGTGGGGAGCACGCGGTGTGGGGAACGCGAAGGCCGGCCGGGCTGGAGGTACCAGGGCAGGCGGCAGAGGGAGAGCGAGAAGCTACGTCACAGGATAGGGCGAGGGACACCTGGGCCCCGGCCGGAGACAACGGAAGCCACTGACAGAGTTCAAGCCTGGAAGCAGCATTAGGTATGGTTTCTGAGGACAGCTCTGATCGCAGCGGGGAAGACTGATTGGGGGACAGGGGAGATGCCGGGGGAGACGCTGACAAGTTCCTTAGCAGTTCGAGAGAGAGATGAGGCCGGCCTGGCCTGCAGCGATGGATGGACCAAGCGATGGAGAGAGGCGCCACTCAGGAAGCAGAGTCGAGAGGATGTGGTCACGTGAAGAGTGCGCGAGCTGGAGCCAACCACCGTTCTCGTCAGACGTGGACGTTCTAGGTGGACGCGGTGCCACTCCCCGAAGCAGGGTGGCTTCACCAGAGCGAGCGGGGAGGGGCCGGAGGCCAGAACAGGGAGACGGGGAAACGAACCGGGCAGGGAGAGTGAGAGCAGGCCACGGAGCACCCAGGGCAGCTCTGGCCGGGGATGCCCATCTGGGCCCCGTCAGTTATTAAAGAGGCATCACGGTAACGAGACCCACGGTAACGGCAGTGACACGCTGGGCGATGGGTGTCATGGTGACAATGGCCGCGGAGGGGGCGGGGACTGTCTGTCCGTGGTGGGGGCACCGGACGAGCGCGCGGGGCCTCCGGTGACACAGCCCCAGGGGTCTGACGCTGGAGAAAGGAGAGCAGGACGCTAAGTGAGCTACCCCACTAAAGCTGGAACCAGGAGGAAAGAAAGAAAAAACGGAGAAGGAGAGTGAGAACCAACGAGGGAATAAACAGGCCGGACTCATGTGCGGAAGCCAGCAGCGCTGGGTGCTGGCAGGCACCAGGGTCACCTTGCTGACTTTGTCCCCTGGGGCTGGCCTGGGAGCCGCGGGACCCCCTGGCACGCTTGAGACAAGGAGGTAACAAAATGCAGACTGGACCCCATGACGGACTGCGTCACCTCGTCACCTGGCTACGCGCCCCGGCCCCGGGGGGCTGTCACGCCTGGCCACCCCCCCACCACCCAGGTATGTTCCCTGGGGTGATCGAGCCTCTTCCTCTCCTGGTTTCCTTCTCTATGAGACAGGGATGATGACAATATTTAACCTGTAAGGTCTTTTGACGATTAGGTGAGATGAACGTAAAGGACACAGCCCGTGCCAGCCACTCATATAACCATAAATAAAGGAGATGAGAAGTAAACGCCAAACGCTCTGTAGTACCTGCAGTTTCCGCACTTTAAAATTCACGGGGAGAATGTGACATGGCCGGGCCCCGGTGGGGCGGCTTCTCGGGTCCCCTGCCCCACGCAGGTGCGGGACGGGGCCACCCGGGCCCGGCAGAGTCGCCCGAGCCACCGTCTGGCCCGCGGCCAGCGGCCGGCGGGCTCGGAGCGGGGCGCCCACCGAGGAGCGGACGCCACCGGTCTTGCGAGGGGGGACGGGTGACCGAGACCCCTCACCGCGGGCGACCGGAGAGCTGCCGCGGCCTTGGCGCCCCGTGACTTCCTGGGTCCTCGTGAAGCCTGGGGACCTGTCCCACGTCGGGAGGTCCCCCGGTCCTCCGCACGGCCGTCTTTGCTTAAAGCAGTCGGGGATCCTGCCGTTTCGGGGTGATGAACCCTCCTCGGCCTCTAAGACAGCCACTCCGTCACGGACCGGACAGCGCCCTCACCGAGAAGCTGTGTCCTGAAACCTACTACTGAATAGGCCGGCTCTAGGTTCCATTACAAACTCTTCCCCAAACTAGGATGGCTTTTACGATCCAGGACGAGTCTCTCCTCCGGGGTGGGCGTGCACACCCCGAGGGCAGGGCAGTCTGCGAGACACGTCATCGGCGCCTTCTGCAAGGCCACCGAGCTGTGATGGCAGCAGACCTGTCACTTGACCGTCTCCACCACCAGAGGTCAGCACCCCTCACACCACAGTGGACAAGTGTCCAGGCGGACGCTTGGACTCAGCCGAGCCTCTCCGAGCAGCCGCCCTAACGGCGAAGGCATGGCGGCCCTCTCTCAGGTTCCCACGGACACACGACGAGCCCAGCCCCCCGGGCGTGCGTTAGAACCGGGCTTCTCGAGCTTGCTTTTCACTAGCCATTTCCCCTCTCTCTGCCCTATGCCCGCAAAGCTCTATTTCACGGACAGATGCACTGTGTGCCTGGCCAGGTACTGCGGCCTTTGGAGGGACACTAACTACTGTAACGTCTAAGATTTTTGTCGGAATCTTTGGTCACTTTAGGGCGACGTCCTCAGTTGAGGATGAATGACTTTGAGGGAACGCAAGCTTTGGTTCTGTTTGCTAATTTATATATAGTGGATGCTGGTTGCTTCAGGCCATATCTCTGAGCTAGAAGGCAAAGTACAAATTCACCAGGGGTTGGGCCTCGTTTGAAAATGACAAGAGAAACAGCAAAGCCCCCCGAGACTGCGCATCATCCAAGCACAGAGCCACCTCCCCCCACAACTGGGCCCGAAACCCCGAGATTCCCGCCGGAAGAGCAACGCTTTCCCTCCTCCAAAGCACGGCCCGTTTCCTACCGACTTTGGATCGGCGCGGCCTAGGCTGACCAGCTTTGCTGTGACCGCGAGTCGGGAGCCAAGTTCCCAAAAGATTACACTCTGGGAAAGGCCTTGCAGGAGGAGAAGGATCGCCTGGGACAGAAGGGACGGCCGAGGGGAGGCGGATGCGGGCTGGGGACGGGCGGGGCCGACGGGAGAGGCCGCCACGGGGTGGGCGAGACCGCCACAGCAAGCGCGGGAAAACCAGAAGTCACGGAGAGTCTGCGCCAGGTGACAGCGTCAAGCGGGTGGCCAGGACACGGCACAGAGCTCCAAGGGGCTGGAAGGTTCTAGTTCTAAACGTGTTGATCCTGAGTAGACTGCTGAGCACTTATCTGCTTCAGAAAGCGATAAACATAGATATGACCGATTTAAGAATAAGGAGTCTGCAAAGCAAACCCGTGAGGTGATTGCTATGGGACAGGCATTCTTCCCGTCACTGTGCATGTCATGAGTCGTTTATTCCGGCGGTCCCCAATCTCTGTGGCACTGGGGACAGGGGCTCCCGTGAGCATCTAACACCTGACGCTCTGAGGTGGAGCTGAGGCGGTGATGCTGGCGCTGGGAGCGGCTGCAGATGCAGATGGAGCTTTGCTCACTCGCCTGCCGCTCACCTGCTGCTGTGCAGCTGGTCCTAAGGGGCCACGGACGGGTGCTGGCCTGTGGCCGGTGGTCGGCACCCCTGGTTGAACCCCCCAACGTCCCCGTGAAGTTACTATGGTACACCCCTCATCCGCGGTTTCGCCTTCCGCTGTTTCAGTTACCCACGGTCGCTGCGGTCCGGACACAGCCAATGGGAAATTCCAGAACAGCACACAATCCCTAAGTGTTCAGCTGTGCACGGCGCAGAGTGGCGTGATGGAGGCTGGCGTCGTCCCGCTCCGTCCTGCCCGGGACGGGAGCCACGGCCTGGTCCAGCGTCCCGACCGTGGACGCGCCCTGCCCGTGAGCCCGTGCGGTGGCCCGTGCGGTGGCCCGTGCGTGGCCCGTGCGGTGGCCAGGCCGGCCGGGCCGCCGTGGCACCGCAGGCTGGCGCTCGGGTCACCCTCGCCGAGCCGACTTATGGGCCCACAGCGCCGGAGAGGAGCCGGGAGCGGTGTCCCGCCAGCGAAAAGAGCAAGTGCGGAGGGTGGGGCGCAGAGCGCGTGGGACTCGGCGCCACCCGTGGGGTCCGGCGCCCCCGGCCGCAGAACCACGCGACGCGCTCGGCGAGATGCTGAGACACTGCTGGGCACCCGGCCACACCCGGCACCGCGAGCCGAGGGCGGCGTGTCAGGGAAGCGTGGAGGGGCCTCGGGGCCCAGCCTCGGGGGGCGTGAGACGGGGGATGAGCTGTGACACAGAGGGAAGGCTGACAGGCAAAGAAAAGGAGCCAGGGAAGGTCTAACCCTCGAAATGACGTAACACCCCAAAACCCGGAGACTGAGAGGGTCCCGCGGAGCAGGAGGCTGGCAAGCTGGGCCTGTGGGCCGAAGCCGGCCTGTTTGGGGACATTAAGTTTGGGGAACACAGCCCTGTCTGCTGGACTGCTTTGTCTGCTGGCTGCCTTCTGCCTTGCTGCTGCTGCTGCACAGACAACTTAGATGGCGGTGACAAAGACGGAGACGGCTGGGCCGCGACAGAGAAGTTCGCCGACGCCTGTCCTACAGGCATGTCCTCCAGAGAGGGGCCTGGGAAGCAGCAGCGGCGGCACCTGGGGATTCGGCACTCGCAGACCCCCGGGTCCCACCCCAGACCCGCAGAACCAGAATCCGCCTCTTAAATAGGTTTCCGGCAACTCTCACGTCCCTGGCGTGTGCTGACGAAGAAAAGCGCGCACGTACCCTATACATAGCCAGAGGCAAGCGGTAAAGATTCTCCCGTAAAGGAGGGAGGCCATCTCGCCACACTCCAGGAAGGTCCCTCAATCAGAGCGTGGCGGACGGCGAAGAGTTGACGACAGATACCGAGTGGAGCACTGGCGTCAGAACCCAGGCCAGAGACCCTCACACCACGGGGAGATGGGGGGACCGCCCCTTCTTGCTCCCCAGAAGCAAATGCCACTTTGAGAGATGACGCTAACTTCACTGGCGCCTGTGAATTGCTTCTTAGAAATATAGTATCAGTTATACTTTATCAGGAAACCGAAAGATACTTAGTAACAAAAACACTAGCAATTGTGTGTTTTTGTGTACACCAAATGTATCTCCATCTAAGTGATACCTCCTGACCGCGGTGCATAACTTACGACATTAAACAGGATGAGAAGGAAGGTTAACTATCTATCATGAGGATCTCCTCATCAGTTATTCATTGGCCAGGCCGCTAACATCAGCTCGCAGAATATTTAAAAGTGTAATAATGTCTTACGCTAGGACTCCCCCCACGCCCCCCCGAATCAAGGCACAATTCAGCTCGATAGTCAATTTTTCCGTATTTTGGATGAATAAGCAATCTCAAGTTCAAAGAAAAAAAAAAAGCAGCATTCTGGACGGCCGTGCCAACACTAGTCTCCCGTCCAGCTCAGCCAACGGCTTCTGAGCAACTGCTTCACATTCTGCCTCCTTAAAAATCTAGGAAGTTGGACAGGGTTATTTGTGGGATTCAGTATGCTTTAAAGTAATGACAGCACTACAGATAAAAATAGATGAGCGGAAAGCCTAATACCCTTTCCTAGGTACTTGGGTTTCATACGTTAGGTGCATTCCCGTCGGCAGGAACAATGTAAAAGCGATAAGGCCTGTGTATCCATCCGCTCTGAGAAGGCAGCGTAATTGAATTAATAAATCTCGAGCAAAGGAAGAACCCATCGAGCGCGTGGTGAGAAGCAGCTCTGTGTCAGGCTCCATTACCGAGGGCCTCGAGAAGTCCACGGATTCCGCAGGGCGGTTAAAGGCCACTTAAAAGGCCACGGCAACCGCCACAGAGGCTTCCTGTGGAGCGGCCACTGCGCCATCATCTCGTATAAATCCTCCAACACACCCTGATGGCAGCTCCATCTTATACACGGAGCTCCTAAGGCACAGAGAGGTAGAGTGACTTGACCAAGGTCACACAGGTAAGTAAGTAGAGCCAAGATCTTACGTCCTTAGCCGTAACTATGATTCTTCTTTAATAAAACCTGCTCCTCGCTTTCCCCGTTTCCATGTGAACCTGCGCGAAGTTTTAATGCAGTGGCCTCTCGTGACCAAAGCCAGAGACAAAGGAGACCCCTAGGATTTAGACGGTCCCAGCCATGAGGGGAGCCTATGTACGTACTGCCCTCTCCGTACAGTGGCCAGAGTTTGACCTGTGACATAGAACAGAACAGGAACCATGCGGTGCATCCCATTTAAAAAAAAAACGTGACCATTTCTCAGCCGGATAAAACGCAAATTAAATCCCGGGAAAACTCTCACGTATCGGGCAACTACTTGTCAGTCACACACAACGGATGCAGACGTCGGACGCCAATCCCAATGCACGCACGCACGCACGTTCCCGCGCTGGGACGTTTCACGAAATCTAACACACGCGGACCCCGCAGTGGCCGTGCGTGGTGGCGTCTGAGTCACGGACGGCCTGATTGTAAGTGAACGGGAGTATCGAAGCAGAGTTGGCACAGGGCTCAGCGTGCACATGGCACATGCTTTGTTCTGGGAGCTTAATTCTAGCTATACTCTTGGGAGAAAAAAAAAAGTAAGTCGCTACATAAATAATGCAGGGACACAGGACAGCGGGCGGCTCTGAGTCCCTCCAATAGTCGGGCATCTTATAGGAAGTTCTTTTTCTCGACTGCGAGCTCCTCCTCTCCCATTCCAAATACTAATTTTGCCAAAAATCAAGCTGTTCTCTTTCGAACATGAACCATTTCAAAATAAGGTTCAGGTACAAGCCCTGACGTCGCTCAATGGCCACGGATAATTTTTGCCAAAGAGCAAACTCATCCCCCTTCACGTTTTAACAGCTTCCCAATAAGAGCCAGGGAAGGAAGAGGGAAATCAGGGCCAGCGGGTGGAATGAAAACCCGAGTGAGAGGCGGCGACAGACATGATGGAGTGACAGGGTCACCTGAACTCGACCCCCATTCGCTCAGCCGCGCCGGGGTTCCCTGCGTTAACTTTCCCCATTGAAACAAGAAGCCACACCCTGCCCATGGTTTTTTTTTTCCCCGCAAACACAGATATGGGGACAGTTCGTTGTTTACCGGTATGGACCTAAACCGAATTTGGGGGTTACCCCTGCGGGTACGGTGGCCTCCCACACGGCGACTACTGCGCGACACCTTCCTCCCCGTTCGAGGAAGGACAAAAGCGGCAACCGCGGGCGCGCACGGCCGGGTCGCGGGGCGCCCCTCCGAAGCCCGCGGGGGGCCCCCCTCGGAGGCCGCCGCGGGCCGCTGCGGACACGCTCCGCGACCCGGCCGTGCGCGCCTCCATCCGCGGCCTCCGCGCGCGGGGACCGGGCTGTCGCCCGGGCCGCGGCGGCGGCGGCGGCGGCGACACTCACCTTCTTCCTCCAGCTCGAGTTTCTCCAGCATGCCGGCTTCCGCGGGTCCCGGGGCCGCCGCCAGCGCCGCCTGGGGAGGAGGAGGACAGCGATCAGCATGCGCTCGGCGCCGCGGCGCTCGGCCGGCCGCGCGGGCGGGGCGGGGCGCGGGGCGGGGCCGGGGGTGCGGGCGGGGGGC
>PVKZ01005429.1:0-53697 GCA_004027375.1 Macroglossus sobrinus | reverse complement strand
GGTGGTTTTTAAAGAACGTGCAGAGTTTAAAATCCATGGGCTAAGAATGAAGGAAGAGGCCAGTGTGGGCTGGGGAAATAACACAAATTTACACAGAGATGGATTAATTAGCAGATGGCGCGTGCGCTGCAGAAGGGAGGAGATGAGATGGGCGTAAAGAGAAAGAGCAGACGAGGGCAGAGGATGAGGGGCCCGTGGGAGGGAGACGACTGAGCGGGTGAGCCAGAGATGGGTCACGAGAACTGCTGACAGCTGGGGGGGGGGGAATTGTGGAAGAACAATTTTAGAGCAGAGAGATACAGATGCGAAAACAAAGATCGTCTTGAGGTCCCAGAGCGCTCCGTGGCGGAGCTGTGGCTAAGATCTAGTTGACCTCCCCCCAGAACAGGGTTTGGGGTTTAAGTATTTAATTAAAAGGGTCTGTTTTAAGACAATTAACTCTGGCAATGGTATGCAAGGGAGATAAGAAAGGGAGGAGGTTTGACAGTGCTGGAGGCAACCACGATATTCCCAGGGCAAGGCCCACTGATCGCCAGAAGGTGGTTTGCAAATGACTTTGGCAGTGAACGCTCAGTATGTAGACTATGAGCATGAGGCCTTTTATTAGAGGGAATTCCATGTTAGGTCTGGGTGGGCGGACCTACGTTCAGCTGCGGACCACGGCAGGGGGAAAAGGGAGTGTCGCCATCAAGTGAGTCACACAGAGTTTTTGCCTTTCTAGTACGTGTAAAAGTTACGTTTACACTATGCAGTAAGTGTGCCACGGCATTAAGTCTAAACAAAAACCAATGTACATACCTCATGTTAAAAATAATTTCTTGCTAAAAAATGCTAACCATCATCTGAGCTTTCAGCGAGTCGTAATCTTTTGCGGGTGGAGGGTCTTGCCCTAGCGTTGATGGCTGCTGAGGGTTGGGGGCGTGGCTGTGGCAATTTCTTAAAATAAAATGACAGTGAAGTTGGCCGTGCCAAGTGACTCTTCTTTCCGTGAACACTTTCTCTGTAGCAAATTATACTGTTTGGTAACATTTTACATACAGTAGAACTTCTTGAAAACTGGAGTCTGTCTTCTCACACCCTGCTGCTGCTTTATCAGATAAGCTTCTGTAATAGTCTAAATCCTTCCCTGTCATTTCAACAATCTCTATAACATCTTCACCATGAGTAGAGCCCATCTCAAAAAAAAAAAAAAAACCCCTTTGCTCATCCGTGAGAAGCAATCCCCCACGCGTTCAAGCTTTACCATGACATGGCAGCAATCCGATCCCATCTTCAGGTTCTACTTCTAGCTCTCGTGCTGTTTCCGCCACGTCTGCAGCTACTTCCTCCACTGCCATCTCGAACCCCTCAACGTCATCCGTGAGTGTTGGAATCAACTCCCAAACTCCTGTTCCTGTCGCTATGCTGCCCTCTTCCCATGGATCGCAAATGTTCTCACCAGCATCTAGGATGCCAAGTCCTTTCCAGAAGGTTTTCAGTTCACTTCGCTCAGATTGATCAGAGAAATCTCTACTTACAGCAGCTGTAGCCCTACAAACTGTACTTCTTAAACAGGAAGACTTGAAAGTCAACATTACTCATTGATCCACAGGCTGCAAAGGCTGTTGCGTGAGCAGACACGAAAACAGCGTGACTCTCACTGCCCATCCACATCACAGCTCTTGGGGGACCAGGTGCATGCATGGTCCACGAGCACTAATATATGAAATGAAAGATTTTTTTACGAGCAGTAGGTCTCCAACGTAGGCTTAAAACATTCAGGAAACCCTGCTGTGAACAGATGTGCTGTCACCCAGACTCTGCGGTTCCATTTACAGAGCACAGGCAGAATAGAATTAGCATGATTCCGAGCGGCCCTAGGATTTTCAGAACGGTGAATGAGCACGGGCTTGCACTTAACGTCGCCAGCTGCATTAGCCCCTAACGCGGGAGTCAGCCTGTCCTTTGGCGCTTTGAAGCCAGGCACTGACTTCGCTCTAGCTAAGAAAGTCTTGGATGGCATCCTCTTCCAATATAAAGCTGTTCTATCCACACCGAAAATCCGTTTAGCGCAGCCACCTCCGTGAATGACCTCAGCTAGATCTTCCGGATAACTTGCTGCGGCTTCTCTATCAACACTTGCTCTCACTTCGCATCAAACTTGCAGAGCTTCCTTCCTCATCTCTCAGCCTTCATGGAACGAAAGAGCGCTAGGGCCTTGCTCTAGATTGGGCTTTGATGGAAGGAAGGCAACGTTATGGCTGGTTTGACCTTCTGTCTGGACCACTGAAATGTTCTCCTCATCTGCAACAAAGCTGCTTCACGTTCTTATCATACATGCGTTCAGTGGAGCGACACCTGTCATTTCCTTCGAGAACTTTTGCTTGGCATTCGCGGCTTGGCTAACTGGCACGAGAGGCCAAGCTTTCGGCCCGTCCCAGCTCCCCACATGCCTTCCTCACCCAGCTCAATCATTTCTAGCTTTTGATTTGAAGCGAGAGACGTGTAAATCTTCCGTTCACCTGAACACGTAGAGGCCACCGTCGGGTTATTAATTGGCTTCATTTCAATATTGTTGTGTCTCAGGGAAGGCGGAGGAGGTCCGAGGGGAGGGACAGAGGTGGGGGGCGAGGGGAAGGCTGGTCGGCCGAGCAGCCAGAACGCACACAGCAGTTCTTGATTAACTTTGCCATCTTATCGGACACGGCTTGTGGCCCCCAAAGACAGTTACAAGAGAAAGATCGTTGATCACAGATCATGACAACGAATAGAATAATAAAAGGAAGTTTGAAACAGTGTGAGAATTACCCAAATGGGATGCAGAGATACAAAGTGAGCAAATGCTGTGGGAAAGATGGCGCCAGTAGCCTTGCTGGACACGGGGTGGCCACAAACCCTCGATCTGCACAAAACGCCGTCTCCGTGAACGCCCGGTGAGCGGGGCACGCCTGTGTTACGACGTCGGTGAGTGCAAGCGGAACTATTTTCACACATGACCTACTGCGCTGGCAGCGAGTGATGCTTTGGTGGCATCTAACGCATAAGGCTTCATACAGGATGTATGTGTGTTTGCGCCGTTTCTCGTTACTGTGTCTGAAATGTTTTAAAACATATTAAAAATGAAATTCGGAGTGAATGCCTCTTGGCGCCCCGACGCACCGCGGAGGCCCCTCGGTTTCTGTGGAACGCGGGGTGAAATTCATTCGGCCACAGGTCCACGGTCACCCTCTCTCTCCATCGTCCGGCTTTACCGGTTTCCCCTGTAGTTGTCACCGTCAAACATCCTACACATCTCATTGTTCGTCATACGTGTGTTTTCCAGATGAGCCTAGGTGGTTTATGTTTAGATCAGAGACTGCGTGTTTGGTTTGCTGCTGCATCTAATTGCAAAAGCTGTCTGGCACGAAGCTGGCTCTCGGTAAATATCTGCTGAATGAATGAATGAATGAATGAATGAATGAATGAATGAAACAGCTTTCAGGCCTTCACCCTCTCTTATAGGGGCGTCTCACTGGAAGTGAAAAAGAGCCTCAGTCTGACCACCTTCTCCTCCAGAAACACTAAGCTGTGCCCTAACACCCTTTGCTGCTTGAGGCCTTCTCCCCTGGGGGACAGGGGTTCAACATCAACCTCCACGCGGCCGGTGGGATGCGACAGGCTTTCCTACCGCCCTCCATGTTCTTTTGAACTTTTCAATGTCCGTGTCTGCCACAGCCATGAGGGGGCATGGGCTCTCTGAAGGCCCTTATTCAGCCTCAACCCTTGGTACACATCCTGGCACACATTATTAGGTCCCTAAATAAACGTGTCGAGATGCTATAACTGAACGGACGAACAGGAGACACGCTGCAAAAGAAGAATCAACAAGACTTGATTACTGGGGACAGAGACAGTCAGTAAAGAGGGCGGAGGGGACGTTATCTGCCCAGGCACCGTGACGTCCGAGCAGAGGCAGGACCCGCTGGCACTTGGCGGGAGGCTGCGGGTTGGCTGGACAGAGCCGGTGAGCTGGGTCCCTTCACAGTTCCTCACAAACCTCCTGTGGCTCTATGTATCAGTGTGGATGACAATGCATGTGTGACCAGAGGACATCCACACAAAAAGAGATGAAGCATCTTTTTGTGATCCTGGCCCATACCGATTTCTCTCTACTTTCTTCTATACTACTAACGTCTACTACAAAATTTGGCCTTTAATCGTGTACTCTGTGAATGTGTAACTTTTCCAACAAGGAAACTTTTTGCTAACTCCTTATGGACTGTGGCATACTCCTAGAATATGTTCTTTCCTATTAAAAATGATTTTTCTCAAATAACAGTCGCTCTGAAGCACTGATTACTGCTTGAAAGTATATCTCATAGAAGCACTGGCACATACATACACTCGAATATTTAATTATTGGATTTTTAAATATAATTCACTTTACAAATACATACCACTAAAAATTTAAGAGCAAGTTATACTTCTGAAGTATTCATCAAATTATCTAGATCACAAAAGAGAAAATACTAAACATGTAGAGACATAAAGAGTTAAAGGATTATGTATTTTAAGACTCTGATTTCTTCTGTGATTGCTATCAAAGGAAGTGACTCTTAAAATGTGGTCCAACTGTCACTACCACTATCCAGCCTTGAAGTACTAATTTTTAAATTGCGATATTAATTCATTTACCACCTGTATGAAGTTTTTATTTTTATTTTTTTTGCCTGAAGTTTTAATTTCCCAAATTTCCAATTCAAAATGTCCCATTGAACACCTTTTTAGCTCTAATCATTCCCAATACTTCAAAAGTCTGGTAAGGAGATTTCTCAAAAGGCAGAAAGGACAGACAGAATGGGACGGAAGACGAGAGAGGCAGGATTTTATAAGAGGTGAAGCAGCTAGATGCGGGAAATGGGCTTATTAGCACAACCATAAGACAGTAACGGAGAAAAGCTGAAAATCAACTATCTGAACAAACAATCCCCAAACGGCTTGAGAACCGGCAGCGCCAGGGACCTCTGGATATCTGGACAAAGGTGAAGCGAAAAGGAAGCGTCGAGAATGTATTTTTGAATCACTAAGAACCATTTCCTCTCCTTCCCCCCGTCACCTCCACCCTCAATTTCTTTGACTTTGTATAGCGGAGCCACTGCCGTCCCCAGCGCCCTGGAATAAGACTGGAGGCACCTTATGGGGAAGGTCACACGGAGGATGTCCAGACAGATGATCCAGGCATGTCTGAAGGACGGCGGGTGCACTAGTATAATCGGGAGACTCACACAATCTTACATGCTGGATGCTGGGAGCTCCCCGGACTCTCCCTCCCCGAGCCTGGGCTCCCGGATGCTGCAGCCAGAACCATGACTGTCCACACGGCAGAGTTTTCCCTGAGGATCTGACAAAGTGGAGAGAGAGAGAAGACTGAAAGACAGTGGTGTCAGGGGCTGCCAGCAAAATGGCAGCCTGATCACACAGTGGCGCCCAGCTGACAAGCCCCTGCGGCACGCGCACACACACACACACGCATGCATGTACACACACGCGCACACACGCACACATGTATGCGCACGCACGCACACGCACACATGCATGCACGCGCACACACATGCACACATGCGCACGCACGCGCGCGCACACACACACACACACGCATTCACACACACGGCGTCCAGGCAGCTTTTGGACTGCCCTCGATCCTGGTCTCTCCCTCCACGTACACACACACACTCACACACACATACACGCACATGCACACACACACACACACACACACACACACACACACACGCATTCACACACACGGCGTCCAGGCAGCTTTCGGACTGCCCTCGATCCTGGTCTCTCCCTCCACGTACAAACACACCCACACACATGCACACGCACACACACGCACGCACACACACATGCACACATGCACACACACGCACGCACACACACATGCACACACACCCACACACGCACACATGCATGCACGCATGCATGCACGCACGCACACACACACGCACATGCACACACGCACACACACGCACGCACACACACGAATATAGGTGTCTGTCCATCCATCTATCCGTTCTTCCATCATCTATCTGAAGAAATGAACAACACAACAGAAGAGTTGTAAACTAAAACTCAGAAAAATCTCCCAGAAAGACGAACAAAAAGACAAAACGGCGTACAATGAGGGAGGTGGGAGGAACAGAGATGACGAATGGAGAAGGTCCGACATCCACGGGATAACGATTCCAAAAGGAAGGAACAGAACAAACAGAAGGGGAGACATAACTCAAGCCAATCACCCAGATCCGAAGACTGAAAAGGCATCCAAAGCCCACGCGGTGGACGAAGACCAACCCACGGGTACCACCGCGAAGTTTTGAGGACATCCTGCAAGCTTCCGAAGAGGGGGCATTAGGGTATAAAAAGCATCAAAGGTCCAGATTACACAGGGTTTCTCGTTTCTGGAAACGGAGAGATAGTAAAGCAATGCCCTCGATCTTCTAAGGGAAACACGGTTTCCTGCCGAACCATCGATATGGTGCGACAGCAAAACAGCCTCCCCCAGACATGGGCACCAACCTGCCCAGGCCCCCCTCCTGGGCACTCGCCCGTGACCAACCCTGCATCCTCTGCATCGTCTCCTTCCTCACGGGTCCCCGCCAGCCCCCCTCACTGCCACCTCCCCCTGGAAACAGTCCTCAGCCAGGTAGCAGAAACTTTCTCTCCCAGGAGGGCAGCCATGTTATTCATCTTTGCACAACAGAATGTGCAATTCATCAATGGGACAGAACAGGCAAGACTAGAGTGATTGTGAAAAGCCTACCACATAAATGGGGTCCGCACGGAATCTGAAGCCTCTTAAAAACGACTTACCGTGACCCAAAATCCACTGAATTCACACAGGTCAAAACAGAATTATGCATAAAATTTTAAAAAATGAACTCTATTTTAAAAAGAACAAACAACAACACAGAAATGATACAATTTCAAAACAAACAAACATTTACAAGTAAATTGCTCTGTCAATTGAGACAGAGATCTGGGTAAATCAAACATAATGTTTTAGAACCAGAATACCAACGATGCACAGTTACGTGGTCATTAGTGAAATAAATCGGGTCATAATTTTCACTAACTTGTGTTAATTATGGCACTATTAGGCTAATAGCTATTGATAGGTATCAAAGAAAATAGTTTTATAGAAGTGGGATTCATAAATATAAATATATATACATACAGATTCACAGATATTCAGAAACACAGTAAAAATTTAAATATATTATAAAAGTAGAAAGAATAGGCATATTTAGCTTTTCTTTGAAGATACAAGAATATAGAAGAAAACTGGAGGAAATAAAAAATTACTCATCGTAGTGTCTAACAGTTCAAGGTAAAAAGGTAAAAAGCTGGTGAACACGGCCAAAGACACAATTCCTAACTCCAACATTCAGTTTGCTCTTCCGACAGGTATGACACACTAATTACAAGCAGTCACCATTTACTGAGCAGCTGCCACACGGAAGACAGTACTAGAGCAAGGTCGCCCAAACAGAACCACATGGTGAAGCAGGCACATGTCCCCGGAGACCCCACCTGTCCTTCCGCGTCCCTTCCTGATGTCAATCATCTCTTGCTCCTCGGCTCTCCCTTCCTCTCCCCGTTTTACCAAGTTTTGGTTTTGTTTGTTTGTTTGTTTGTTTGTTTTGGGGGGGTTTCTTTTTGTTTGTTTGTTTGTTTTTTACCTATTTCGAGGCCTTATCTAATCAGGGAACCAGCTGACACACTTCACACTGCCCATTTGTTTTCTGTTACCTTTCTAAGCGTTCTCTTTTACAACACAATAAAAACCTGGAAAGAAACGGGAGAGGCAGCTATGAGATATATGTCTCTACAGAAATCCATTGATGGTTAAATAAAATTTGTCAAGGGCGTACTGTGTACATTTGCCTCTGAACGCACGCCAGTGATGTCACTCCATTCATTACATCCAGGCCTGTGAGAAGTAGGAAGGAAAACAGGGGAAACTTACTGATGTAAGATCTTACTACATGGTTTAGGTGCTTTCCTATACCTCACCTTATTAACCACACTACGGACGAGGCATTCTTAGCCCATTTGACAGATGAGCAAAATAAAGCCCTGACAGTCGAAGGGACTTGCCCAAATATTAAGTGACAGAATTCCAAACAGGCCCACCACCTTCCTGCTATGGACCGCACTGCCTAGCGGAAGGAGCAAAGAAAGCTGACACTGATCAGAAAAAAATACAACTGTGGTTTTACAGCATTTTGTAACATCATGAATACCACGAGTGGAAATGTAGGGAGGTCGAGAAGATTATAAAAGAATGGAACAATCCTGAAGTTTTTCCCGAATATAAGGGAAACGGGTGAGGCAGGGGGTACTAATTTATTGAAACTGTGCTCCTCGGAGGTTTCCTAGGAGAGTCTATAAAATGGATATTAAGCACTTAACTCTGGGTGTTTTTGCTTAATAAATGGATGCTAAATTCATCATTGCGCAGGGAACTTCCTCCTGAAAATGTCCAGCGTTTTTCATTCTATGCGCACAAATAGTGTATCTGTTTCTAAAACCTTTCAAGACTGCTCTGAATTAGTTTTTTAAAATACTTTTGTATTTACAGACATAGCATTTTTTTTCCATTTAAGTTAGTCATATGATTTAAAACAGCTTTTTCGAAAGCATGCAAAGATATCTGCTCCATTTATTAGGTTCAGATAAAGATTATGATTCTACTAAATACTTAATGTTCATTCATTATGCACACTGAGCATCGCCTATGTACCAGGAATGGCCCTTGGTGCTGTGATACGCTATGAATTTGTTTTCTTGAAAAAGAAAAGATATTGTGTAAGAAAAAAAAAAAAAAACTTGCGAGAGTGAATCAGGTATACAGTATTCCGGGTTATTTAAAATGGTTGAAAAATAGATTCAAACCGGTTTCTCATTTGTTCTAAAACGTGCAGATAATTTTGATCGAGCATCGGATATAATTTTTATACTTATAATTTTTTAAACTTAAGAATTATTTAGTGAACGCATAACATCTATACCATGACATCTCCAAACTCTTCTCTTTAAAATGAAGGCTAAACCTTCAACTCAGAAAGAAATTAGTCACGTAGCATACATAATGACATTATCAACCATGTGATATCATTTATTCGTGTGCGTTTGCTCTGATTATTTCTACTCGGCATCATACTGGAGACCCTTGCCCGTGCAATGAGGTAAGAAAACGAAATGAAAGAAAGACGGTTCAAAAAGAAAGATGTACAACTGCTTTTGTTCAGAAACATCATTATCTATGAAGAAAATGTGAGAAAATCTACAAATAGTGATTAGAACTAATAAATATGTTCAACCACCCCATACAATGCAAGGTTAACATACCAAAACCAACTGTATTTCTATAGGGTGGTAATACACACAGTCCAAGACGTGTGGCTCAGCCTGATTTGGGTCACCACCGTCACACCGGCTGGTTTAAGCCACACAAACAGCCGTGGGGAGTTCCAGCCTCAACAGCCACACAACCCAAGGCTCCCGGGGCCACAGGAGAAGCAAATGATATAGTATCGGCTGAACTGAGACAAAGCCGTCCCAGACTTCGTGTTTGTAAATGTCTGAGGAGGTACCAGTTCTCGAGCTCCTGCTGATGGCATCGAGCACAGCTGAACAGTTCTAGACTGTGTGTTCCACGTGAGTTTTTGCTATTCGTTTGACATTAATCTCACCTCTTCTGTTATTTTTCCATTGGTTTTGCTTCCTCCTTTGAAATTAAGTGAGTTTTCAGGGTTCAATGTAATTTCCATTATTAGTTTGTTACCTGGGTTTGGTTTTTTTAGTGTTTTCTATCTTTTGAAGTGGTTTCTCCATGATTTACCATACACATCTCGAATTTACCATGGTGTCCACTCAGATATTACTTTTCTTTTTATGGATAGTAAAAGAATCTTACAATGGTAAACATCCACCCATTCCAACCCCTCTCCTTTGTTGTTGCTAGCATAGATTTTATTTCACATGTTAAGTCCCACAATACATTATCACTTTTTTCTTTTAAAAGTCCATTATCCTTTACATTTTTAAAAATATCAGAAAAAAGTCTTCTGTATTTACCTGCATACTATTTCTGATGCTCTTCATTCCTCTCTTCTAAATTTTCATCTGGTAGTATTTTTTTTTTTACCTTTTATTTATTTATTTTTTTTTTGAGGGGCAGTGGGGGACCTAGAGAGCTGTCTTTAACATTTCTTTCAGTGTAGGTCTCTTGGTGATGAATCTTCTCAGCTTCTGTTTGTCTGAAAGTCCTCATTTTACCTTTATTTTTAAAAGATTTTTTTTTGCTGGGCACGTAATTCTAGGTTGACAAGTTTTTTCTTTCAGCAATATAGACATCATTCTATTGTCTCTTGGTTGGCACAGTTTCTGCTGACGGTTGCTGTCATTCATCTCATTGTTCTAGATATAATTTGTCTTTTTTCTCTGGCCAGTTTTAGATTTTCTCTTTGCCACTCGTTTTCAGCAGGTGGGTTTTAATGTGCCTTGGTATCAATTTCTCCAGGATTCTTCTGCTTGAGACTGATTGAACTTCTTGGATCTATGCATTTATAGTTCTCACCAAATTTAAAAAAAAAAAACTGTGGCCATTATTTCTTCAAATACTTTTTCTTTCCTCTACTACTGGGACTCCAATGACATATTTCTAAAGTGTGATATTGTCCCACAGCGCATTGAAAAAATTAGCAAAGGTTTAACTACTCTGATTTCTATTAGATATTTAAGTCTCTGTCTTCAAATTCACGGTCACAAATTCAGAGCATCTCATCTGTTGTTAATCCCATTCAGATTATTTTTTTAATCTGATATTGTACTTCTCATCACTAGAAGCTGAGTCTGAGACTTTTTCTGTATTTTCCATTTCTCTTCCCATCGTGTTCATGTTCTCCTTTACTTCCTTAAACAAATGAAGTATACTTTTAGTCGTTGTTTTAACAACCTTGTTAGCCAACTCTATCATCTCTTTCATTTGCAATTCAGTTTTTATTCTACTTTTTCTATTTATCGATGGAAGGTTCCTGCTTTTGTATGCCTGGTAATTAATTATGAGATGTTGGAATCATCAATGTTACTTTGCCAGGGTCTGGAATGAGTTGATTCCTTTAAACAATGTTGGGCTTTGGAGTAGTACATGGTTAAATTAATCTGAGGCTCACTGTTAATCTTTGTTACGACGTGTGTGGAGCAGCCTTTCGTCTGGGGCTAATAAGTCCCCACAACCGAAGCAATGACCTTCTGCGGATTCTACCTGATGCCCTGTGTATTATAAGGTCCTTCCACCTCTGCTATGAGAAAATGACTATTCCCAACTCCATATCAGCTCTCAGGGTTATTTTGCATATTCTTTTTGTTGCTTTATTCCTCAGATAATTTCCAGGTACATATTAGTTCTTAGCTGAAGACTCAAGGGGACTCGGCAGATCTCTCTGGCTTTCTCTCTGTGCAGCTCCCACCTCTCCAATATTACCCCCCTCACCACCACAAATTCTAACCCTCCCTCAAACTCGGAATTCTATTTCTTCAACTCAGCAAGACACAAGTCATTCTTTGAGCTTCCGCTCCAGCACTGTGGCCTAGACAGTAAATTGGTGCCATCTCAGTGTTCACACCTTTGCACACATCCCTCTCCGTTTCTCTAAGGGACCGTTGTCTTGTGCTGTCTGTTCTCTGAAAACTAGAATATAGTTTAGCAATAACTGTTACTCAGTCGAAGGTGAACTGTTTTCTTGTCATTCTTTTTTTTTTTTTTATTTCTCTAACGATCAATTCATTTCAAATCAACTTTTAAAAAGTATACTATAACTAATTTTTGCCTGGAAGAAAAATTATAGTTGGAAGGATATAGAGTGGAGTAACTTTTTCCTCAGTGGATAAAAAAATAAAGTAAAAAGGCAATCTTCCGACTGACTGCGTAACAATTAAGTTATCATAGTTTCCAGGCCTATCCTTATATTTAAATATTGAGGAGACTACAAACTAAGACAAACAGCAAGAGAGATTTCCCTACTTATTCATTCACTAATAAACAACGACCACCTATTATAGTCAAGGAAAGTCTTTAGGCACTAAGGATGATACAAAGGTACATGAAAGATCTCTATACTTAGTCCTCTTCTAAGAAAATTCAATTCTAATAGATAAGATGAAAATATAGACATCACACACACATCATTACATAGTAAGTATCTTTGGAAAGGTATTCACGTGTTACAATTCACTGAGGAAAGACATAAATCAGACTATAAACTTTAAATACTTTTGGATTTTCCAAGAAGTTGTCTTTTTTTTAAAAGCCATGATTTCAATTTAAACACTCACCTACATTAGTCTCCAAAAAAGTAGGACTATATTTCAGTCTTAAATGCTGCCATTGCTTGTTTTCTTTGAAAGTGTTGATTCTGCTTTCCACCGTTCCCCAAAACCATCCATTCCGTCCTCCTAAAAGCCCTGCTCTCCTGAAAAACCTCCATCTTCTGTCATTTCTTTTAACAAATCCTGATGGACGCCTCCTGCATCAGAAGCCTCCTCACTGCTTCCACTTTGAGAACTGCCAGAGCGTTCGAATCACCAAACGCCATAAATTCCAAATCATAATTACCATGCTTTTCCCCTTATATTAATGTATTTTGAATATATTCCAAGGAGCCATGGCCATCCAGGGCCGTTCGTGGAGGCAGGATGGCTGTTATTTGCAGGTGGGGTGATAAAAGAGGAGGAATCCTTGAAACTATTTTGTTCACATCCATTTGACAAATATGAAATGTAACATTATGATTTATTAATAATGATTATATTCTTGAAAGTTCCAATGCCCTATAAATAGAATGTTGACCAGCATATCACAGAGATTATTATTCAGTTAGTGATCCAGCATGTACAACATTTTTATCATTTTATATCATTTTCTCATTTCATTTTTAATATAACCTAAATTTGCATTTTTTCTTATGTTGTATCATACACCCAATTTATAAAATGGATCAGTAGCTCAAAACGAATGACTGCTAGGTATTTAAAAGTAGGAGTTAAAAATAGCAACGTAAAGGACCATGAGCAAAAATAATAAACTGAAATCTAGGTGCACATACAATACCCATGTATGGGGTGAAAAGGTTATTTTACACCACAAAGAACAAGCACAATGAAAATTTTCACTGGGTTAATGAAGCAGGATTGATCTGACCACTAATATCTGTTTTCCAAAAGTGCTATACTCCTCCATTTCACTCAGAACTTACGCAGCTATAAAGTCCTTGTCATTTTGCCAACCCAAATTATTCTAGATATATTGCAGGAAACAGAAATCCGCATGTTTAAACTAACGGTCTAGGGAGAAAAAAAAAAAAAGTCCAATCCTTAGCTACCCCTCTCCAGTCTAAACAGGATATTGTTAACTATAAAATTATATCCTAAGAAAATACCGGTAAGATCAAATATAACCAGAGGTTTTTTTTCACTCTTTGCTCAGAATGAGAAGAATACAGACAATGCTCTACTGTGCTAAAGCTTAAATATGTTAACATCCTTTTCTTAGGTAACTACATCTTATTATGTTTATACAAAGTTAACCTCGGTATGAATTTTTTTCAATAGTAAGACTCTTCCAGATGAATGAGGCTATTGTGAATGCCTTCCTGAAAAAAACCCTAGTCGTTTTAAATATTTACACCTACACTAAAAACACACAAGCACTCTTATACACAACGCTGACTAGCAGATGGGATCATTTCCTACGATGCGGTAGCAAAGGATAAAAAGAACAGACTGTCCTATTTGTTTAGACAGCAGTAAGATGAACGGCAAAGAACTTCTAAGAGATACCTGTGAATCAACAAGTTACAATTCTTCTGGAATCACTTGATGGTGCAAACACTAATAAACCTATAAAGTGTACATATGTGTAAATGTCTATGGTGTCCTTTATAGTAAATGTTTAAAAAATATGGGTGACTCCGATCACTACGAATAGATTTCTATCAACGTTTGGTTACCAGTTTTCATATTGGCTTCGCTGTAATCTGCTTCCACGTTTGGTCCTCTGCTGGGGTCACCGCTTGCACCTCCTGGAATGCCCGGGCTGCTCCTCTCCTGTCCCTTCTTAAGACTGGGTGTCACACCAACTCTACTTGTCTTACTTCGTAGACTTCTTGAGAAAATATGGTGGGTTTTTCTAGTCTGTCTGTCTGTTTCTGTCTCTGTCTCTGTCTCTGTCTCTCTCTGTCACTCTTTTGCTTGTTTCATTTTCATAATTTCTGTCAAGCCTTTAAAGAGAGACAAAGCCACCTGTCCTAGCTCAGGCACCTTGGAAAACTGATCCCCAAGCAGCAAGGTGAGGGAAAGCATTAAGCGAGGAAAGGACACGGGGTCATCAGAGAAGAGCCTGGCCCACTGGGCCAGCCATGCACTGGCAAGCAGCTGCTCAGGGAAACCACAGACGCCCCATCCCTGTGGTTGGGGAGAGGGCTGGGCCCCATTCCTACCTCTGTGGCTCCAGCTGCTGGATTAACACAGCTCCCCACCTCGGTATAGTCCCCGGTCCCACAGCACCCACTCCCACCCCCATCCCACAGAGCCCCCCCCCCCCCGCTGAGAGTCCCCTGGCACGGTGAATAAGATGCTCTTGGGACTCCCTGCATCCCCCAAAGGTAAATGAACCCAGCTTTGCGCTTCGCATAACTCTTGATGGTAAAAATTATGCCTTGAAAATATTCACGTGACTACTTGGGACAAGCTGGCATTATTTTACACACGTTTATTTTACTACAGGACAAGCAGTGAGATCCAACCATTCGTGACATCGAATGAAAACACTGGACCCTGAAGTTTACAGCATGGATCCTCTGCCTTCGAAATGTATTAACATCGGGGGGAGGGGGAGAAGCCTATCGTAATAAAAGAGAAATGGATGGCTGTACATAATTTGAGATACTAAGGCAACAACACAAGAAAAAATATTAAGGAATATGAACATCCTAAGACTATAGAGATGGCCATTACAAATACAGTTGGAAGGTTTAGAAAAATATTTCAGAAGGTAGCTTAATTTGTGCTATTCTTGCTACCAATAAAAATGTTTTCCGTTCTTTCCTTACTAGTCCAAAAGCCGCCAGGTGAGGCCGAGCAAGGCAGGCGCGTGGGGGTGAGGACGCAGGTAGCTGAGCGTGGACCACGCAGCCTGAGCGGAGCTGGGGCGCCAGGCAGAGTGAGGGGGCGTGAGGTCTCGGAGTGTGACGACGGGGTGAGGACGGCAACCTCAGGGGAAAAGGACCAGCAGCATCTGGAGGCTGGTCACTTACAGGGGGGGCTGATTTGATAAGTGACCGTGGTGAGGACCATGGGAACCAGGTTCCTCACTGTCTCAGAAGGGAGAAAAAGCAAGGGTACCAGTGTGAAATCATGGTTTTCGCTATGGACAGATGCAAAAACAAACAAACAAAAATACAGAAGCAAACGGGTATGGAGCTCTGGCCACTGGGGGAGGCCGGGAAAGGCACCATGGCCACAGCCATGGCCAAGAGCACAGCGAATGCTCAGATCTCGGGTTCTAGGTCACCTTCATTTAGGGAGCTCCTTGGAGAAAGGGCTTCCTTTTTCTTTTAAATTACAGTTGACAGTCAATACGATTTCAAGCGGGTTTCGGGCATGCAGCAAAGTGGTTAGACATTTGTGTAATTCACAAAGCGATCCCCCCCATAACTGTCCTGGCCCCCACCTGGCGCCACGCTCAGGTATCAGTATATATGACTGACTCCGCTTCCCGTGCTGTGCTTCGCAGCCTCATGACTATTTCGTAACTACCCGCTTGTACCTCTTCATCCCTTCTTCACCCGACCCCCCAAACCCTCTCCCAGCTGGTAAATCACCAGCCTGGTCTCTGCATCTATGAGTCTGTCCTTTTTTTGTTGGTTTGTTTGTTCATTCTGTTCTTTAGATGCCATGTGTAAGTGAAATCACATGGTATTTGTCTTTCTCCGTTTGACTTGGACAAAGGGTTTATTTCAAGGCAAGGGAAAGGAAAGGACAAGACGAGAAGCCTGGGTCCAGAAGTGCTTGAGAGTGACGGGGACACATCAGAAGAACATAGAAATGAACTTGAAAGTAGCCTCCTGGATGAGTGAAGGAAGATCATCTGGTTATTGAAATAAGTGACAGTAATGACTGGCACAGAACCCATTGAGCAGACCAAGTCATCAAGTCCACGCTGACATCCACAAAAATAAACTTAAAAATAAATGGAGAGACGAGAAAGCGGTTCCTTATAGTGGAATGGCAACTAATAAATCATGACGAAATGAGAAAATCCATCTGGCCAGTACCATAGTCATTAGTCAACGAAAAAGTTATCTCCAGCGTTTTAAAATATGAATACATAAATCGTGAATGTTGAATGAAGAGGGATCTGAGCTTCTGTTTCCTGCTATAGAAGCGTAAAAACTAAGAGTGAAGCTCTCTCGTTGACAGGCCTTGCCTAATTCTTAGCTGCTACTTCCGATGCTTACCATCCTCACCTGTAAAGGGATAGGAACGAGATTCATGATTCTAAACTATTGTATTCAAGAAAGTCTTTTTTAAAATAAAATCTTACATGAAGCTCTAATGGATAAAATTCAGAGAAGTAACTTGTGAAGAAAATTTTCTAAGGAAAATGTAAATAAAGGTATACTACATGGAAAGGGCTCAGATATCTGGAGCTTTCAGACTTCAAGAAAAATTGTAGAGCAGGGAAAAAAATTAGGCATAAAGGATGCTGTTAGAACTTTATATTGCAGACCTGACATCGATAATAGCCAGGTGTGGTAGCCTTCCCAGAATCTAAAACTCTTAGAGGAAGGTTTCTGAGAGATGAGTCGATATAGAAATCAGTGTTCAAAAGATTATCAAGCACCGAAATCATTCATTCATTTTTATTACATCAAACCTCATTACCAAAGGATTTCACCAAAATGCCGCCTCGTTCAAAGCAGATACTGGAAGTGACAAAAAGGCTCATTGAGGACTCTCCGAGCTGCGAGGGAACTTAAATTCTTCCGCATGCCCGTCCCCATCTGTCACAGAGTGACTCTGGAAAAGCTCCATGCCTTCTCTAATATTCTCACACTGAGTCTGAGAAACACCCGGCATCGTATGGAACACCCTATGTCAAAAAGCGTACAGACAAAGAACACCGATAGGTGAGAAGAAATTACAGTGTTTAACAGAAATATTTAATTTCTCTCTTAGGGGACAATGAAAGCTAAGCCATTAATTAACCTCACGGATAAAGAAAGAGTTATTCAGGCTTCCAGATAGAAAAAGCAATGTGGGAAAACCCGACTGTTCTCAGATTTAAAAAAAAAAAAAAATCAGAAGACGACGATGGAACAACATTTGGAGGGAAAGAAAATGAGACTCAAGAATATTCTAGTCAGCCAAATTATTCATGTAGAAGGACAGCAGACAGACATGCTCAAATCTTAAAGAACTAAAAAAAGTGCCCAAACGCCATTCTTGAACGTGTTTGTAGGTGTGAGACACAGGTGGCAGTGGGAGTGTGCTCACAGGAAGGGCAGTGGCCTCCTGACCCCTGAGTGGCACTTGACCCCTGGGTGGTACCTTCGCGCTCACAGTCCAGTGCTGGCCTGAGCATCTCACGGCACCCCCCCCAACCTCTCAAAGATTTTGTAAGGACCTCATTCCCTAAATCTAATCCCTTTCTGCCTAAAATGCCTAGAATGTTTGATTTCCTGCACCGAAACCAGCCTGATACCGTACTTGACTCATCTGATCATTTACAATGGTATGTATCGTACTTTTTTCAAAAGCAATGCCGTGATTTTAGTTTGAGTAAATTAAAAAAAAGGAAGCAACTGCAAGATGGGAATATGAAAGGCTAGTATCTTTAACTTTGTTATTCATTTTTCCAAAAATATTTCTCTGTTAAAGAACAGTTCATTTTAGCCGTAGAGAGGCTTCGAGGGAGGTGAGGCTGGAGTCGGGAAGACGCTAAGACTGCTGATGCAATAATCCCACACGACCCTTGCAGTCCACACTCTAGCGCACTATTTTTATCCTGATTCTGTTTGGTTGAAAAAGAAACAGATAACACTTAAATCTGGAAGGTCGGCGGTTCCTTCTATTTTCTTTAGCCAGGACAGCAGACGGATGCCTTAACCCAAAAGTCCAACTCGTCTGCTTCCGAGCCCGCTGACCCCAAACCACCCAACATCTTCATCAAACAGATAAAAGTTCAAAGGCAGGACCCCAAGATGGTAAAAGGGACTTTCCAATTTCAATTCCATTTCAGACGACCCATATCCAGAAACTTGCCATTTGTCATTCCTTATGTGAAGAGATGATACTTTTTTATTTACTGAGTATATAACTTTATTCTTTTGAGTGTTGCAACAGTAAGCCGGGTGCTGCCAGGGATAACAGTAACGTTTCACACGGGCTGTCAAAGGCCCTGACCGTGGACTTCGCCTAATGATGTGTTTCCGCCGTGAAGGTTGCAACATCATCCTTTTAAGTACTAATGACGGGGTGATCTAAACCACATCAGGAAAAAAACGGTCTGTTATTTTTAGAAGTGTTAAAGTCATGATATAAACAGAGTAATGGAGAATCTTCTAGTCCGTCCACACAGTCTCCAGATTCTCAAGGGCTACGTTACAGAATTTATGAAATGGTTAAGGAGAGGGATTATTAGAAATAAAAGCAATTTGAAAGCACCAGAAAAAAAAAAAATGTCTGAATTGAACTGCCAGAAGAGAGTGGATAAATACTACCTAACTCTGTATTTTACCAAAGTTAATAAAGTTGTTTTAAAAGGATAAAAGTCTCCGTTACAAACCACCAAAATAAAAACCTACCCATACAGACACTTTAAAACACAGAAAACATTCTAATAATCTATACCTTCTTTCTCAATGCTATAGAGGCTGGCACTATATCAAATTACGTGAACCAGCAGGCCCTTGGATGAACTGCACTGTCACATACGAATAGCACATTTTTTACACCAGTATTCCAATATCCTCTTGGAAAAGAGCCATAAACTACTCATGACAAAATAATGAAACGACTCTCAACTTTGTATTAAAATTCTATGGCCCCAGGAAATAAAACAGTTGAAAAGAGTCGACTGTAGAGAAAACGCGGTTAACTTAAACGGTAACAGCAGTAAGATTTCCAGAAGATGGGCAATAACAAGGGTTATGTTTTCTCACAAAACACTTTCCTGATATAAATATTATCTCTTCCCTTCCGGTTTTACGTGGGAGGTGGGTTTTCTCTGCTTTCTTGAGCTGGTCACTGTCCAAAAGGCAGGTGTAGAAAATTCTCGTGACAAGCAACAGAAAATAAGTTACTATGTTAGCAGCGTAGACATCCAAATTACCACGCATTAAATTCTTTTTCATATATAATAATTGTCTTAGTCTGTTTGGGCTCCTATAACAAAACACCATGGACTGGGTGGCTTATAAACAACAGACATTTATTTCCCACAGTTCCAGAGTCTGGGAAGTCCAAGTTCAAGGTGCCGGCAGGCTCGGATTCTGGTGAGGGCCGGCTTCCTGCTTCACAGATGGCTGGCTTCTCACTGCGTCCTCTCATAGCAGAAGGGATGAGGGAACTCTCTAGTGACCCTCTTACTGGGGCATTCATCCCATCCAGGGAGGGCTCTCCCCTTGCCACCTGATCACCTCCCTAAGGCCTCATCTCCCAGTACTATCGCAATGGGGGGTGGGTTTCAACGTATAAATTCCAGAGGGAACACAAACATTCAGTTCATATTTTAAGAACTCTTTTATTCTGTAGGACAATAAAAAAATTGAGCTGTTTCCTCTCGGACTCAGCAGTCTGTTGCACAGGTTATAAACAACATGAATAACAACTTTTACTAGTCATTTCTTTGTAACATTTTAAGTTAGTGTCTCGGAGGCTAGAGACTTGTTTTGTTTTGTTTTGTTTTTTAATTACAGACTATATTTTGAGAAATATATTCATAAAAGCCATTTGTACAAATATGGTCCGAGATTTCCAAACACCATCTGCAATTTCCAGAGAAAAGGTGGTAGGAGGGTTACATGCAATGCCCCGAAAGGGACAGTGGAATCGCATAGTATCGAAGGAGAGCTCCCGTTAAAAGGAAAAAGTTACTATTGTATAAGATTGAAAGCTTACAAGAGTATACATTGTTTAACATTGTTAACAATTCGGGAGAGTGAGATTTCAAAAATAAAAATAGGAGAGAGCAATTAGGAGCAGAGCCATCAAGGATGGATAGAGCTAACGCTGGTGGAAATGAGGTGACGGCTGAGTGTGCCAAGTGTGGACTGCAGGCTGAAAATAACAAGTGGGAGGAAGCTTCTGAAACAGGTAGCAGCCAGGGCTGGGCTGGGATGCCAGGATGAGCATCTTTCACCGCGGGAGGCCTGAGACGGTCCTCACCTTCGCCCTCCTCAAATCTCAGCTGGGGGCTGCAGCAACCCACAGACATTAACAAGGAACATTTACGTCCTCTGAACAAGTGGACAGAGGCCACGGAGCCAGCTGACAGATCTGCTAAGGGCTAAGCCTCAATGGGGCTTCTGAAAGGTTTGCAAACTAAGGGAAGAGAATGACAGGTATTTTATTTGTGAATTAACAATGGGGCAAAAAATGATGAGCGTGGACGCCGAGCCAAGTACTTACTGCACTTTTATGCTTAGACCTCATATTCATTGATGTCCTCAGTCCCAAGAGACACACTTTCGCAATTAAGTAAATATTTTAGTTATAAAGTTCTTTCGCTTTAGCACAGTGAGAAGCCGAGCAGCCACGTGACCCCCACCGATCTGTCAGCCTGGAAATTCATACTCTAAATACACCGCCAGTCCGGCGGGATTATTACACTCCGAAACACCGCGAGTAAATTTAAATGCGAACTTAACCAACTGCAGAGCTATGACCTAGAGCAAAAAAAAAAAAAAAAAAAGTAGAAAAAAATGCAAAGCAAGACTGAAGCTCACTTTTTCCTACCTCGTCTCCTTGCATCGCGTGACAGCCCAAGAAGGTGCATCTAATTATCTCAGTTTTAAAATCAGAAAACGGAGGCTTGAAGGTGTTAACTACGTCATCTACTATCATACAGTTAGCTAGGAGGCAGAAGAGGCAGAAGGGCTTAATTTGCCTTAAAAACTCAACTCCACCCAATACTATTCATCACCACACCTTGCCACCCCGAGGTTCCATGGGAAAGAAAGCACAGCCAGGGGCTGCTCGTCTCTGGAGTGACATACGCTTTTCAAACATTCGATTCTATTTTTCCAAAAACCAAAAAACAAAAAACCGTTGTTAAATCAAATTATGCATTCATTCGAAGTAAGTTTTGAGGTAGTATCAACATGACAAAGCCACACCAGTGATCAGCTAGAATACAGATGTGTTTACCAATCTCTGTAATTCTTAATCTTCGTATGATTTAGCATCTAAATGACCCCCAGGGTTCAAGATGTGAGGAGAGGAGCCGATGGCTGGACAGTGGCTAGCAACCTGCTTTGACACATCATCTGAGGCAGGAGATACACACGTGCATTCCAGCCCACATGCCAACGGAGGGCAAAAGGTCTAGTTTGCCCTTCCAAAATGATGGATTGTTTCAGTGTCACCTGGATAGTTATTTTAATAGGTCACTGACAAACAAAAAGTTTACAAACACGTTGTTTAAATGATTCCAAGGAGGAAGGGACGATGACATCTAGTGCTTTTCACAACTTATGTGTTGGGAGCCATTTCTGCTGCCTGTCTTGAGACAGGGTTAAAGTTGCCTGCAAGCTAGAAGTTTGCAGGGCAGGTGGGCTCTATGCAGAAGGAGGAAGTTTGGCTTCCTGTAAAGAGTTGAACGTTCCTTGCCCCAGGGAATGGGAGACAGAGACTAGGATAAAAGAGGTTGTGAGAGAACTTATGTAAATGTCAGCAATTGTTAGAATATCTGTGGATTTTGCTTCCCATGCATTTCCAAGAGTATAAATATGCTGTACTTAATAAACTGGGGGCGCAGTATTCACTGTGAGCCCTCCCGATTCTATCTCTTTGTCTCTCTCTCTCTGTCTCTCTCTTTTTTCTATCTTTCTCAATCCTCACTCCCCCTCTCGGGAACTGTTCAATCTTAGCGGACTTATGTTTGAATGAAACACCTGCACTTTATCATCATCGGGATAAAGATTTGATCAATGAGGTGACCTTACAGAATACGGGAAACTATAAGAAAAACAGGATTTAAAATGGCAAAAATCATATTCTTTAGAATTACTTAATATACCTAGGTTACTCTTAAAAAAAAAACAAAATCTCAGTAATAATTCTCTATGTCCAACACACACACACACACACACACACACACACACACACACACACAAACCAGCATCCTTCAACTGTTAGTTTTCCAGCATGGACCTCGAAACCATCATGACTACGATGCACAGAAAAATCTTTCATTCAAAAACACATTTTAGATCATCATCAGACTATAAACAGAACTTGGTCAATTTTCTAAGTGGCCTTGCCTGCTCTAGGCAGTCGAACGAAAATACCATGGGAATTTCTTTGATGAGGACCCCTGAAAGATGTTCCATAAATTCAGTGGAAACTAAAAAAAAAAAAGTGTTGTAAGGGGAGGGAAACAAAGCACTCACGGCACAGTCTTTCTAGAACACCATTCTTCCTTGGTGCCTCGCTTCTAGAACTCTTCAAGGCTCAGTTCAATACGTTGGCCACTGTTAGAGCGTGCGTCCATTACCGTAAGTATCTGTAGACACGGCTGTCTCCTGCTACAAAAAGGGACTGTGATCTACTAATTTTATATCCCCTTACTATATCCCCTTTTACAAACCCTTAATGAAACGGCAAAGAAAAAAGGTTATTCATATGCCGTATACCCTACTATAAATATTGAGAGTATCTATCGGGCAAGATACTGATCTAACAGTGAGTGACTCTGACCACACAGATAGCAAAGAAAGGGATGAATATTTCCACAACAATGAAAATCTATGACAGATTTTCTCAAAGCTAGGTTCCCTTATTCACTCGACAAACACTCTTTAGGCAACTATGATGGGACAGGCTGTATTCCAGGCACCAAAGAAAGAGCCGGGAACAAAACAGACAAATACCGCTGCCCCCAGGAAGTTTCATTCTAGTGTCAGAAGACGTACAATAGAGAAAATAAGTAAATACACTACACAGGTATTAGATGGTGATCAGTGATTGTGGAAAAAGGAGTAAAGGAAGCTGGAGCATGCCAGGTTCAGGGTGGGGGCTGCAATTCTGGATAGTACTGACAGTAAGGTGACTGAGAGGGTGACATGTGAGGGGACAGGGGCAGGGGGTGGTAGGGGAGAGGCTTATTAATTGAAAATACTTTTCCCTTTGTTTAAAAGCTCACTGGTTAAACACATGATAGTCTATAAGTTGTTGACTATAAACAGAACCCCACAAGACGCTGCCCTGTGTGGGCTTTCTTAATGAGATTTCACAATCTAGTAAATTTAGAAACTGTTTAAAACAGAACTCATGGGAGGCCATTGTCTCATGACAATGGGCAGATCTGTGTTTCTTTTCGCAAGGTAAACACTTTGTTTCTCGACCATCACAGAGTTTGTTTCAAATGCTTTTATTTTCACCATCAAACTTGCTATGGTACATCATCATCCTTTGTATTAATATAAAAACTGACCTCTCTGATATACCAATTATGTTCTAGCCCCTGTTCTAAATACTCACATTATCTCATCGACAGCCTCAGGACAACTCTGTGAGGTGAGCACTATTATTATCCCAATTTTACAGATCACACCGCGTTAGAGAGATGAGGTAACTTTCCCAAAGTCACTTACAGACAGTAAGTAGGACAACTGGGAATCAGGACCAGACTGTTCTCAAAAAATAAGTCCCATATCCTTAACCGCAATACTCTACTGCATCAAAGGTAAGAGCAGTTACATTGTAGAGCATTTCCATACATCTGCTTATTAACCGTTCGAATATAAACCATGTGGAAAGGGACCACGTAACAAAAGCTTTGCTTGCAATTCAGACATTAAGCAATATGAACTCCCAAAAGCGAAACGAGCCCCTGTTTTGAAGACCACCTTAGGGATGTGCCACATAAACACAGTGCATCGTGGTCCCAAATGGGTCATGTGACAGGGAAAAGGAAATAAAACATAACTGATAAAAGCAAAAGTAAACCACATGCTTCTGTCTCTAAACACATCTCGTCTCAGAGTGGTTCCTTGTAAATGAAACCAATACAGAAGCAAGAAATATGTTATTGGTTGCTAGATCACGTAGCAGTATCTAGCTAATAGTAATCATTGATCATCAAACCCAAAGATTAAAAAGTAATGTAAAGCGTTGGTATTACCACACACAATGAATGATATCTATTTCTCATTTCAAGCTTTCATGATCTTTCTGGGAATAAAAGCTATTTTATATGACAAGAAAAAATTACATTAGTGTTTGGAATAGAGGAAAATGGGTCATCTTAATGAAATGAGTAATTCTGTATTCTATCTTAAAAATTTTTTGAGTGTTGAAAATTAAAATATAAACTAGTTTCTATTCTGACAGAACAGATATTTGGGTATACTGTTATAATCTGATGGTTTCTATGGTTTCAACTCAGATATTAGCTCTGCTTTGATGGAGAATACAAATGACTTCGAAGTCTCTGACAATTTTTTTTTCTCCTGAAACAAAACTAAGGAACTCAATAGAGTTAAGGTTTTAACGAATGTTGTCTTGTAGAACCATTTCCTAAACTGGATTCCATAGAACACTTTCTTTTCCTTGAAAAGCAGAGATATTAATGATATTTTCCCTTTAAAAAGTTTAAAAAACAGTTGATTCATCTTATTTGCAGTAATTATGTTCTATAAAGTATCTGGGGGGAAAAAAAAGACCTAGAATAGCTGTTTTTGAGAACAGCCACTCTAAGAGACGTGAGGTAACATCGTGGTTTTGATTTGTATTTCCCTGACGGTTAGCGATGCTGGGCACCTTTCCACATAGCTGTTGGCCATTTTTACGTCATCCTTGGAAAATATCTATTTACGTCTTCTGCCCATTGTTACATCGGATTGTTACTTATTTTATTTTATTGCTGTCTTGGGAAGAAAGAACAGAGGGAAGGGGGGATTTCAAAGCATATTCCAAAGCTGTCATAACCAAAACTATATTGTATTGGCATAAAAACAGATCAATGGAACAGAACAGAGAGTCCAGAAATAAACTCACACATATTTGGCCAATTAATTTGCAACAAAGGAGCCATAAACAGACAGTGGGGAAAGAACCGTCTCTTCAGTAGAGTTGGGGAGACTAAACGGACACAGGCAAAAAGTGGCTCTGGACCCCTACCTCACACCACACACACGAATCAACTCAAAACTGATTAAAAACTCAAGCGCAAGACCTGAAACCATGAGACTCCTAGAAGAAAACACAGGCAGTCAGTTCCTTGACTTCCATCTGGGTGATGATTTTTTTAGATCTGACATCCAAAGCAAAGGCAATAGAAGAAAAAATAAACTAGAGGATTCCATCCAAAAGTGTCTGCACCGCAAGGGAAATCACCGACAAAATGAAGTCAGCCTACTGAAGGAAAGAAAAGATTTATACATCATGTAGTTGATATATGAAGAGCTCATACAACTCAATAGCGATAAAGTAAAATAAGTAACAATCCGATGTAACCATGGGCAGAAGATGTAAATAGGTATTTTCCAAGGATGACGTAAAGATGGCCAACAGGTACGCGGAAAGGTGCTCAGCATCGCTAACCATCAGGGAAATGCAAGTCAGAACCACAGTATCACCTCACGTCTGTGAAAGTGGCTCTTACCAAAAAGACGAGAAAAAACAGGTGTGGGCGAGGATGTGGAGACAAGGGAACCCCAGCGCACTGCTGGTGGGACTGCAAATCGGTGCAGCCACTATGAAAAACTGTACCGAAGTTAAATTAAAAATTAAAAATACAACTCCCATATGATCCAGCAATTCCACTTCTGAGTATTTATCTGAAAAAAAAATGAAAACACTAACTCAAAAAATATATATACAATATTATTTACAATAGCCAAACTATGGTCATAACCTAAGTGCTCATCAACGGATGAATGGATACAGAAAACGTGGTACATATATACAATAGAATGTTATTCAGTCTTAAAATGAAATCTTGCCATTTGCAACAACATGGATGGACCTTGAAGGCATTATGCTAAATAAAATAAGTCAGACAGAGAAAGGCAAATACCACATGATCTCATTTAAATGTGGAATCTAAAAATAAAAATAATAATAAAAAAATTAAAACAAGCTCATACATACAGAACAGATTGGCGTTGCCAGAGGCAGCAGGTGAGGGTGAGCACTATGCGTGGAAGGGATTTAAAAGGTATAAACTTCCAGTTAGAAAATAAATCCTGGGATGTAACGTACAGCCTGATGATTACAGTTAGTGATACTGTGTTGCATATTGAAAAGGTGCCGAGAGTAAATCTTAAGACCTCATCGCAAGAAGAAGAACGCGTAACTACGTATGATGACACATGGTAACTACTCATTGTGTTCATCATTTTGCAATATATCCAAGCATTGAATCATTATGTTGTGTAACTGAAGCTAGCTTATGTCAATTATACGTCAATAAAAATTTTTTTTAAATAAAAATAAAAAATTTTTAAAGATAAAACGTAGCAACAAAAAAGATACCTTAAAACTCAATAAAAAAAAAAATGTCACTATGAACACTGAGTAGTGACTACTCAACCACAGTCCCGAGGGGAAAAGCAGAGAGTTAGGCTCCTGCTAGCTTTTCCATCCACGGACCAATCCGCAAGCTTGCTTTATGCGTGTTCCTGTTTCACACACACTGTTGCTCCATTAACACTGAACTCACGGCCAGTGGCGCTGTAACTCACACCTGAAGGAAGCTTAGCTACCTACGTTATTATCCTATAAGGCGCATCTCAGCCTTCTTGCCTTTCAAAACTCAAGAATGGCACTTCAGCACTGAGCTTGGGGCCACTTCACACACCGAGATCACCAACAGGAAGCATGAAGATCTGAAGAACGTCTCGCTAATGAGATCACACAAAGAACACTTGCTTACCGCCTGGGAAGGCAGGCTGTCACCTGGTTCAGCCTCAGCGGGCGCAAGCGGCAACTCAAATTTTTGGCCACTCTATGCATGTCTGTCAATGACCTTCAGTAAAGCTCCAGGAGCACTGGTTCTGGAGTTACAGATAAACTTCAGCGAGTTGGCAATTAGCGAACTCGGAATGCACAGGCAACGAGGATCCACTACAGAAAATGTTAAGTATATATATGCGTGCAGTGTGACGATGAGAAAAACGATACTTAACAGGCTGTGTTGCACAGTGTCAGCAAGTTGCACTAACGATGGCCAGACACACCTGAACATATGACTTCTGACCTCACCGTGATGCAAAGGGGGCATTTCACTAACATGTGTCATTTGATGCATATCGTCACTGACCTCGGCCATGTATTCTGCTTTACACTGTCAAAATAAATTTCCGTGGTTTTCTGCATACAAAGCATTTCTAGTACACATGCTTATATTCTGTTTCAGGGGCTGAAAGAAGGGTATTTTTCACAAAAGACGTACATTTTATCAAGCAAGTTCCTATTAGCATTCTGTTAGTACATCATAATTCGCTTAAGTATTTTTTTTTTGTTCAAATAGATTTTAGCAATGCTACCAAAAGCCAAGACTTATTATCAAAGTTTTAAAAGTTAATATTTAATTAAAGACAAAATTAAAAGCCTAGGTCAGTTTAAGGTAAATTCAGATTACAAGCCATACTATTCTATAAGATTTGTATAGAAGATTCATACAAATCTTGCAAATTTGATTGTATTATCAATATTTAACCTTTTGTTTACAATAAAAATTAGGCTATGCAAATTTTTTCTAACATCTCAATAACATCTTTATAGTAACAATGTTTATAAGTATGGATCACAACTGTAGAAAAATTTTTTTTGTTTCTGCTTTTACAGAAACGATGTATGATTAAATTATCTCTTTATATAGAAACAGAGAAATTAATACATGCTTCTAGGAGGATAATACTATCCGTCTTTGATTATGCCTACAGAAATATGTAATCCAATGTCAGAAATATGAAGTATCATATCATCTATTTATCAGATTTATGAATACAAACTGAGTGGTATTTGAATTCCTTTGTTCTACGAGAATTCAAAATTTCTATTTGCAGGTGTCTGGAAGATCTACATTTAAAAACTAAAGGTTTTTAGTATTACAAAAGCAAACAGTAACCTGTAACAAACATTAGAAATAAAGACAAAAAAAGAATAAACACCCATAATTCCATAAGACCGTGAGAAATCACGGTATCTGTCATCTCCTTCAATGAGGTCAGAGTCTCTATGTGACATTATAATTTCCTTTTTTGCCCAACATGTTGTACCTTCCGTGCCAACACGATGCAAATGAATTAGTTTATTTGTTCGTTTATCTGCTCACTCAGCTCCTACTGAACACCCCCAGCCACCCGACACTGGGCGCCTGATGGAACTGTGAATTTTTTATACAGATATAGCATATTGCACTTAACCAATACTTTATTATGGAACACTTGCGTCATAAACAAAGAATGAGAAATAATCTCACTAACTAAACATTCGAGTAGTTTGGGAAATTATTTGCCTTGGAACTTGGTTCATGGTGAGTTCCAATTTGTCAAGATTCAATAAGCTTTTTCATTTTGTTTTCTTCTTTACTATCACATTTTAAAATCCCCTCCATCCCTGAAACTCTGCAATTACTTTACTATATTTATTCCAGCATTTTTATGATTCAATTATAAATTTGATCTTTAATCCATCTGAAAACTACATAATCCACAGCGTAAGGTAAGGAATCTTCCTGTTTTTTTTTTTTTAACTAAATAGTGAGCTAGAGCAATTATTGAGTAATCCATCTTTCTATTGCTGATTTAATATATTATCTTGATTGTAAAATATATTCTTATACATTTGTGGCCAAGTTTCTGGATTTGTAATCTCTTCCAGTTTATTCCCAATTCAAAGCCGCATTAATTTTTTTTTTGTAGTTTTGTGTTAATTATGTCTAATCGGCTAAGGCCCTCTTCCTTACTCTTCCTTTTCGATATGTGACTAGATATTATTTTATGACCTTTCAGATCATTTGAGTAAGTTACCCAAAATTTCAAAAGTAAGTATATTTGTAATTGTGTGAATCTTCCAGATAAATTGGGTAAGGCTTATAGCATTCACGCAAACTTTTTTTTTTTTTTTTGCCCCTCAGCAAAATTTCATTGTTTCCTTGAAGGCTTCCACATTTCTTAAGTTTACTGTCCACTTTTATTCCTCCAAAGAACTCCCGTCATATTACTTATTTGAGTGTAGAGTGGGCCATTCCTCTGAAGCTTGCTTTATAATTTAACTGTGGTAAAATACACATAAAATTTATTATCTTAACCACGTTTAAATGTGCAATTCAGTGCCATGAAGCACGCATACACGCTGTGCAGCCATCACCATCCACCTACAGCACCCATGTCATCCTCAAACCTGAAACCCTGCACCCATTAAATACCAGCTCCGCACTCCGCCCTTCCCCCGTCCCCGGAAATCACTTTACCCCCTATCTCTCCGAATTGGACTATGCTTAAGTGGAATCACATAGTATGAGGAGTCCTTTTGGGTCGGGCTTCTTTCACTGAGCATGATGTTTTCAAGGCTCATCCATGTGGCAGCCTGTGGCAGAAATCCTTCCCTTTGTAAAGCTGAATAATATCCCATTCTCTATATACATACATATATGTATATATATATGTGTGAGAATGTGTCTCTCTCTCACATTTGGTTTATCCATTCACATTTCAACAGACACTAGAGTTGTTTCTACTTTTTGGCTCTTGTGAGCCAATAACGCGCTGCTATGAACATGGAAACACAACTGCTCTACAATTTAAATGTTTGATACATTGTGTATCAAATGGTTACTTAAAGTACACGCGGTCTGCGTTTTCCTGCTTTATCATCCTGCAGGTACATGTGGTCGCACTGACGACAGTAACCCAGACCTGACGGCCTCTCTCACTTGTTCTCAGGACCCCAGCCCTCCTCCATCACCGAATCTTCCCCGGGAACGAGCCAAGCACATCGTGACCCCCATTCATCCCAGCCTCCCGCTTATACCGCGCACACGAGTGCCCTGAAGGCAATAACGCTACGGAGTGGTTTTTTCCCCCATCTCTTCATTACGTCCACTGTCCTGCCCCACACAAAGGAGAATGAGGCAGCTGACCCAACAAGCTAGAGCGGTTCTTCTTCAAGCAGAGGCGGGGAAAGGCCAAGAGCATCCCGATGGCAGTAATGTAGAGTGTGTCGTGTGTGGATGACCGTGAGGCAGAGCGTTACGGGGGGGCCAGGTGACTCTCCCCCAGCACTCAGCCAGCACTCTTACTGTGCAGACCTGACTAGTGACATCATCTCCATCCGCTTCCCAACCCACAAAAAGGTCCACAAACGGCGGTGACTCCTCGCCTGCCAGAGGCAGAATAAGCACGGGAATTTTCACCACAACCAAAGACGACTTCACTAGAACCTCGCTCACCTGCATCCTTGTACGCACAGAGGCGCCTTCTGGAAAAAGAGCCAACACGTCCAGATTCTGGAACAGGGGGCCTTGTAAAAGGTGTTCTCGTGAGCTGGTTGGGGCAAAAGCCAGACGGTGGACTCAGGAGGAAACAGGAATTGATGAAGGGGAGACAGGGATGTGTTAGCAAACAGATCCTTTCAAGATAAAGATTTGGCCATGAAAACACCTACACGCCTCCCCGGCCAGTTATTTCCGTGGCCAGCTCCACGTGGTCATTCGTTCTGCATAAAGTATCGTTCATAAGACCCTGTAATGTACATTGATTGCTCTAGAAACCAGGTTGGCCCCAACTAAATCATCACCCAGAGGGAGCCCACCCTCACGGCTCCTGCAGTGTGGGGTCTGCGTATGCCCCAAGGGTCCTTCGGGGCAGCCAAGGCATTTTTGTAAATTATAAAACAATGGCCTATAACAATATAATTTTATTAAGTCCTGGACAAAGGATGGTGGTCTATAGATCCCAATGATTCAATCATTTAGAAGAGAGATGTATCAGGAATAATTGCGTTATCGGGATTTTATACCAATTAAAAAAAAATAATTCTGATGATCAGAGATACAAAAGCATACTGCGTTACTTCTTTCATTCTCGTTACCACCTACAGGTCGGAATCACTATACTCATTGTTTCCTTGTTTCCAAATGAGAAATCTGACGCTCAGAGAGACAAGTGCCTTGGTCAGAGTGTGACAACTGCCGTTAGCAAACAGCGTCCAGAGCTCAGGGGTTTCACACAACACGGGGGTCTGTTGTCCTCTCGTGTCACAATGCACCGTGGTTTGGGGACAGGAGAACAGAGGTTGTTCCACGAAGTGGTCCCGAGATCCAAGCTCCTTCCGCTGGATGCCACATTTAGCTGGCAGGTGCGGGAAGGGACAGAGGATGGACAGTCTCAAAAACAGCATCAGAGGCTAAGTGACAAACACCGATCGCTCCCCCGCCCAACCCCCATATTCCACGGGCAAGACTCGGTGACACAGCCCCACCTGTCTGCAAGGCGGAAGTGACGTCGAAGGCAGGCTGGGAAAAACGGAGTGGGGGGAGAACGCAGATGTCATTCCCGGGCTCAGCATTTCCTGTAACGGTCAGTAATATGAATCAAGGTCACCTACATAAAAGAGCTGAGCTGGAAACCCCACGGTACCTGACTGCGCCGGGGAACCCTGCTGTGTATGCGGCCTCCCATTTCATCCCACTAACGCGACCCCCAATGTTAGCACTTCTCCATGTGACAATGACAGTGGATGGTGACAGAGTGTGTGTGTGTGTGTGTGTGTGTGTGTGTGTGTGTGTGTGTGTCTCATGTCTGTCCTGCAATTCTCCTTCTCAAACCAGTGGTTTTGTCTTCTGAGGTCCATATACATGGACAGACAATGTGGGGAGCCCTCTGAGGCCCCTCCATACCATGGAATGCATGAACTAGGCTAAGAACGCTTCTCTACGTCCCCTTGGACACTGTTCACATCCCTCCAACGTCCCACCAGCTCCGCCCACCCCCACGGCAGCCCCTCTGACCCCCGCCTGCTGCAGCTTCTGTCTCTGGGTCACTCACAGATGCTGTTCCTTCTGCCCAAGCTGTCCCCAGAGGTCTGCACGGCTCACTCCCTCAAGGCCACGGCTCCTCGGATGTCACCTGCTCAGGAAAACCCTCTCCTTCCGGCCTCACCTCCATTCCTGGTTCGTTCACACTTTACTCTTCCCTAGAGCACTTTTCTCTTTCTAATGAATTATGCTTTTTCCACGTTTATGAGTTTACAAGTCCTCCCTGCGTGAGAACGCGAGCTCCATGAGCGCGGAGGGTCTCATCGGCTTTGTGTCTCTCTGCCCTCCGACCCCTGGCATCCACGGCAGTGCCTGGGACAGCATCACCGCCTTTCTGAACGAACTGAGGGGCAATGGAGGAGTCAACAGGTGCACGCGGGCTGATGCCGGCGCTGAGAGTTGTCTAGTTCTGAAGCTCGTTTTATCATTGTGCGTCACAAACTACTGAGGTACTGTACATTTTTATATATATTTTATATACATAAAATTTTTATATATTTTATATTTTACATATATACACATATATATTTATATGTATATATAAATATGTATATATTTATATATATTTATATATAATGTATGTATATATTTATATGTATATGTTTATATATATGTGTATATAATATATATATTACATATATACACACATATGTATATATATTTTACAAATATATGTACACATACACATATATGTGTATATATGTAAAATATTAGCACAAATTTGAAAGTACTATATGAGTTTGTACAAGCATCCCGACTCCAAACAGCGTGTCTGCTCATGTGAACACCCTGCGCCTTTTCTCGTGTAAAGAAAATGATCAGATGGAGAGAGCGAGCCCCGAAAATGTCGTTTTTATTCCTTCGCTCGTTCAAAATAAAATTCACTCATACTTTTTCAACTGTGTCTTCATAGGCCGAATGGAAAATGACTCGGTACGATTTTTTTTTTTTTTTGAAGGCTGCATCATGACCTTTTAAAAATAACGCCTCCTGGAAGTGAAACTAACAGTTTTCTTTGAAAACCTTTTTGAAGGCCTAGATACCTACAGGCGTTTCTTCTAAATGTGTCCTCCTGAAACATGTTTTCAAAGGAACTCCATGATTTTGCCAACGGTCATTAAAATCAATAGAAATTTCGGCTGAAACTTTGGTGAAATTCACTTTTCAAACGTATACTTTAAATATTTATCACTAAAAATATGGGAATTGAATGTAAAAGAGCGATGATAAAGCTTAAACCATTGGTGAGAGAGACAGGCTCCTGGATTAGACAAATTAGCAAAGGGCAGGGCAGGAAGGGGGAGGAAGGGAAGGGAAGGAGGAGGGGAACTTCAGGGAGAAAAAGGAGGGCAGGGAGAGAGGAAGGGAGAAGCGAAGAGAAGGGAAAGAGGAGTGTGGAGACTTCCTGCATCCATCTCTGTCCTGGTGCCCTGCAGAGGTCCAGCTTCGAACCCCGAGAAGCTCGTGGGACTATGGAAGGAGGCTTCTGGAACCCGCCCACTGGCTCCACTGTGGCAAGGAATACTGGTCCAGGGCTTACGAGGTCCTGCCCTGCCATTTGCTCAGCAGATATTCCAACTCGGTCTCAGTGTTACTGAATTTGTCAAATTCGGATCATTGCACGTGACTGTTCAATAAGACCCGGTATGTAAAACTGCTGTGCAAACAGGAAAACGCTGAGCAGGAAGGTAGTTTTGAAGTTCTGACATACAGGCTCCAAGCTTGTACAAAAGATTCATTTCGCTGGAGTACATTCTGGCGGTCTGCAAGGCCCAGCTCATCAATGAGAAGGTTGGAGAACCCAACTCCACACACACGATAAAGGTGACCTGATTTCCTGGGTACAAAACAAGAACCTAACAGTCTTCCAAACACCCCCCTCAACAAAAAGTACAGCGAACGATTATTACCACATATATTCATTGAAAAAAATAAATAAATAAGTGATAAGCTAAAACAGGAACGAGGCACACAGAATCCGAAACTCGGGCTATGTATCCATAACGGTTATCGATAACGTTCAGCCACTTCACCAGAGCAAAAGCAACGACCGTGTTTTCAAGTAACTGGTCAGACCGAAAAAGACTCGCTCCCCCGACAAGACCAAACAAATCTGCCAAGGGAAAAATGTAATGCACTAAGATGTTATGGTCTATTTTTAGACATAAAACAAACTCTCTTTAATTAAAACCTTTGCTTAGAAACACACTTCCTGAGTCCGTTGAAAGCCTAACAAATCCAATATGAGTGAAAGAAACCCTGTCCCCTGGAAACAGAAAGGTGCCCCCCCCACCTCGTTTCCAATAGGAGTTTCAGATAACCTTTCATCACTCACAGCACAACAGCAAACATGCGGCCTTAGACTGAGTGAAAGCTTTCTAAATTTAGACACTTGCGACTAACGCGTCTTCAGTTATAACGTGAAGGTCTAGTAAATTATTTACCATCTCTCATTGTAATAGCGGGGGGGGGGGGGGGGTCACGTCGAACGGGTCATCACCATGGAAAGCTGTTATACCATCGCTTACTGTACCAAGACTCAAAGTTTCCAGTCTATATTTAGTTCCCATTAAAATGGAAGCAAAGACGCAAAACCCAGCTAAAAATAAAATGTTCTACAAAGATGAGATTTTTCAATGCATCGAAATCTAGCTTTATTTGGTCCCCTGCAATCCCGACCGTAGTGAGCAGCACCTAAACGTCGCAGGGCTCTGCAAATCTCATTTTTCCATCCCTGAGGAGAGGAGTCGGCAAACTACAGCCCCACGAGCCAAATCTATGGGGCCGTATCCTTCTGGTACCTAATTTTGTACAGCCGGGAGCTAAGAAGGTTTTTACATATGTAAGTGGATTTTAAAAAAAAAAAAACTACTTCTTAACACATGGAAATTTTATGAATTCAAATTTTAGTGTCCTTACATAAAGTTTTATTGGAACACAGCCACACTGAAGTATTGTCTGTTGCTTCTTTTACACTAAAACAGGAGAACTGAGTAATTTGGAAACAGATCTACTGGCCCATAAAGTTAAAAATATTAACTATTAACTATCTGACCCTTTACAGAAAAAGGTAGCCAACTTCCGCCCTAGAGGAATGTTAATTATTCTTCTTATTCAAGATATCTTCCTGCGTATCACTTGTCAGAATGGAGGAGTTCCTCTGGGCCCCTCACATCATACTGAGGTCCTCGACAATAAAAATGTCAGTTATTACTTTACTCTCCTTTCTCAATAATTTTCTGGCCATGTTTGTTTCTCGTCCTATTTGGATCACTACCCAACGCAAAGTTCCCGGCCAGAACTATGGGTAGACATTTTAAATAATGTTTTCTAATCTATGCTGTTTGTTTGAAATGCTGGATGTGAACCATCGCGACCCACTTAACGGGGCTGCCCCCCACAATGTGAAAAACTCTGAGAAAGTCTTCCCTAGTTTACTCTACCTACCTACAGCGTATGGTAACAGATCATTTTAATGGCACAAATTGCATCTCATAAAGCAGTGAGAAGAAATACAAATCAATACTTCCATATACTACCTTATCATAAAGATACAAGGGTTTATTTATGCATCTTTCATGTCAAACTTAAACCAAGATACTAATTGAAGAATATGGTGAGTTTCCTTTTCTAATGGGCTTAAAGAGATGTCTTAATCCAGATACAATGTTGCAAAGCCCTAAATCTCCAGTGTTTGGATACATTTTACCTAAATTTAGAGACTCATATATGGACATCCAAAATTCACTATAGGAAGACACATAAATGTCACACACAAAAAAGGGAGACCATAAAAAAAAACAATTAGGAGGAACTTTTGATACACGAAGCTTTAAGACCTTGGCAGAGATACCCCAATCTCAGAAAAGTCATTGAGATGGTTCCCATTCGTTTACACCATTGAGTTTGTGACGGGTGAACGTTCCCGGTCCATTTGTTCCCAGTCCATTCGCCGGCCCAAGGTTCCGCAGCCATTCCCTACGAAGTGAAAGGCGATGGCATCCACGGGTGGACAAAAAGCAAACAAAGCCTCCTTCACGTTCACGTTCCAAACCAAGCTGGTCTGAGTGTGTATGCGTGTTGTTTCAGAATGTCTCATTCTCAGGAAATACCTGCGAAATTCTCTACGAACAGTAAAACCTGAATGTAAACTCAGCTTCCTGCTGAAGACAGGATCAAGGCTTGAGGGATAAGTGCCAAGAATAAAGAGAGAGAAAGAGATATGACAAGTTACAGCTCCCCTCGCCTTCACCACACCAGTACTATTTCCACTGTTGTAGACAAGTGATTTTTTTCCCCTTTTGGGGAAATAGAGGCGGCCATAAAATGGTCTAGCACCTGGGTAGCTAGACGAGACTACCTGAAATCCCACTAAGCAGATACAGAGAAAGGAATAAAGTGAAAAACAGAGAAAGATAAAAATAGTCGAGAGGACACGAAGGAAAACTGGAAAATGAGAGTATACGATATGGGGGTGAGACAAAGGGACTAGAACGGACATGAGGATTTTATTAAACCACATTAATGCTAGAAGTGTTCCAGTCTTTACTTAAAAAGTCATCACATCCATTCAAAAACAAACACAAACACAAAACCCCTGAAGTTACTGCTGTCCTAAAATAACCCATACTTCCTTCCACAGAGAACTGGTATTTCCTATACCATGTCAGAATGAACCATACGAAATTTCCATTTTCTACCATTTTTTTCCCAGCTTTACTGAGATTATATAATTGACAAATAAAATTGCATATCCTTAAAGTATACAACGTGGTGATTCCATAGACACATACACTGTGAAATGATCACCACAATTACGTTAATTAACATACTCATCACTTCACATAGTCACCATGTGTGTGTGTGTGATAACACTTACCATCTATTCTCATAGCAAATTTCAAATATACGATATGGTATTATTAACTATAGTCACTACACTGTACATTAGAGCCCCAAGGACTTACTCATCTTATAACTCAGACTTTGTACCCTCAACCAATCATTCCTCCCATCCTCCAGTTCCTCATAACCACCTCTCTACTTTCGACCATTTCTGACCCATTGAAATAGCAACTGCACTTAGTTCAACCTAATACAATGGAATACTCTGCCATTATTAAAAAGAATAAGGTAGACGTATATCTACTGTTAGGGAAACGATCTCTGTGTTATGTTTCCAAACAAACAAGACGAAGCATGTGTACAGAATGCTCCCATTAGTATTTTTTTTAATGAATTATAAAAATTTCCTAGAAGGACACCAAGAAGATGCCAACAGAGGCTGGAAGGGGAGGTGGGCGGGAGATGACCTTCCACGGGATACCCTCCCAGCACCGAATACCCTCTCACACTGTTCGAATGTCTTATTAGCTGCATGCATGACTCTTTCAAGTGCCAGAATTAACGTTAGTTTCTTTACTAACATTCAAATGACTGAAAACATAACCAGTATTTATAACAAAGAACACTTTGAATAAGGTAATTGCTTAAGTTAGTGGTCTTTTTTTCACTTCAAGCCTAAACTGGGTACCAAACAGCTTTATGATCCTAAGGATCTTGAAGAAAACTAAAATTTGCAATGACATTTTTACAATAATATCTATATCTATATCTATATATAATGCAATATATGTAAATATGGAATATGTACACAGTCATTCATTTAAGAGATATTTTTGATCTGCGTGTAACGCACTCTGCTGTAGGCCCTTGGTTTAAGTATAAATACTTTATAAAGAGCGTATAGACACATACATTTATAAGCACTGCTATGCGACCAGCATCAAAGATGCCACTTGCAAACACAAGCTGTCAGACCTGGTGACCCCATGGGGTATCTTCAGGATGTAGTAGCAAGAACTGCTACTGACGTCTTAAAATCCAGTAGTCCATGGGCTAGTTCTGGGGTCCCCCCTTCCCCAGCCTTCCCCCACACCTTACACATCTGTGGAGGGGACTGACTGACGGTCTTTTTCTAAAGGTCTTTTCCCTGAACTCTTATCTGGATCATAACTGAAGAACAGGACTGGTATTCATTTGAGCAGTTCTCATGCTATGAATTCTCTCTCGGCCTTCGCCCTATTCCCCAAGAATCCGTACGTGTGCTTAAGAGATGTAACTGATGAAATCCTCGGCACACATCAACAGTCTGGACTGGGAGTGGGGGCAGGCAGGGATGCTGAGGCTTTCTGGTCTCAGAAGTAAGTTTTAGGCCCTGATCTCTGCTGTTTGTATATGAAATTGCTGATGAACTTATCTCCACTTGCACGAGCTAGTATAAAATGAAGAATTTCTGAAATTCTTGGGACATTTAAGGAACATTTCACTTAATGATCACCGGTCATCTATAACCACGGCAAAATCTATGTGCTCTGTTTTCATTGGAAAGTTAAATGGAAAACTAACAATAAATGTGCTTTCTGAATTTACTCTTAGTCTCAATAAAGCTTCTTGGCCCCAAACCATAAATATCCAATTTAAAGAGTATAATTTTAGCTATGACCATGAGTTGATGAAATCTACAAATTTTAGAGGTACTCCCAACAAGTTTGGTGTTTGACTTTCTTCAGCTGAAATTAGAGCCATCTGTGAATTTTCTTTCAAACTGTATATGTTTACTGGGTAATCCTGCTATATGAATGCATGGAATTTTAACCGTTTTACAGGAATGTATAAAATACATCATTTTTTAAAAACGTGCCTTTTGTCCATTAATTTCCATGAGCGTTTTTAAAATTAAGATTTCAAATATTAAAGGCACTGTTAGCAAAGTCCCTGTCTTGTTTAGCCTTAATGTCCTAAAAATCTATTAAACCCCATATCCTAAATTTATCCCAAGTTCTATAAAATTCAAAAATGTCACTATTAAAAGGCGTTACAAGACGTCCTCTTAAAAGAATGATTGAAGCAAACTCTTCACTAACTGCAATTTTGTTTAACAGCTGTTAACAAGATTTCTTTATTTTAGCAAATAAGGAGGCAAGCTAACACAAACATGAGTCCATAGGCATATAATAAAAGTTCTATTTTCATAGAGGGATCTATTGACCTTAGAAAACAAATTCTCATAAAAATAGGTATAGAATTAATTAACTTGCACAAATTAATTTGTAAAGAGAGCACACAAATCCGATGATTTCATTGGTTCTCTTTTCTAATTCCTCATTAAAGTTTCCCAGTGATGACCAACTTTCCGTGTGATGGTTTTGACAACTTTGATGAAACTTAGAATAAATCCTTCCGTCGTAAGCATTTGCTATGTATTATTGTTCACGATCAAATGAAAACTTGGAGCCCTCAAAGGTCAACAGCAGCTACTGTGTAAACAACAGCCAGCGAAGCCACACAGCATGCAAATCTCCATACAACACAAAGAGGTTTCTTTTCATCATTAAAAATAACCATGAGAGTGTTGGTTAACATTTGAACTCCACACTTAGCGGGAAACTGCGACGCGAAAGCTTGGCCTGCTGTTGGCGCCACGTAGGGCGCGGATAACCGCGAGCATCGTTTAACACTGGCGTCCCCCGGGCCCGCCCCCGCTTCTGCCTTCCAAACCGCAGCAGGAGGCACCGGGACTGTGGCCGGTGTCACCTGGCCGGCTGCCCACCGCCCCCCGACCCCAGAGTGGGCCGAGGGCAGACTGTGGCTCGGGCTGGTGGACCCGCACCCTCCCCGCGCCGGGCACGCGCGCCCCGGAGCCCCCGCCCGCGGGGTGGGGGAGAGGGGACGAGAACTGGAACGCTCGAGGCGCCCCGAGTGGAAACTCCGCGGTTCCCACGCTCCCCGCCGTGCCGGGTGCGCGCCCCCGGCGGCCCGCGCGCGCGGCCGGGGTCCCCCTTGGCGCGTGGCCGCGGCCCCCCGCACCCCGGGCGCGCGCTTCCTCCGCGCCCCGCGCCCCGCGCCGCCTCCGCCTCCGCCTCCGCGCCCCGCTCACCTTGGTCCGGATCTGCCCCGAGGTGGACACTTTGCGGATCAGCTTCTGGGGTCCCTCCTGCTCCGCTTCGCTGTCGGACGAGTCGTCTCCGGGCCCCGCCGAGGCGGCGACGGGGGTGACCGCGGCGCCGGCTCCGGCCGCTCCTCCCGCGGCCCCCGGCGGGGGGTGCTGGCCGCCGGCCCCGGCCATCCCGTCCGACTCCTGCGGGGACACAGCACCGCCCGGCGGGGGCGGCGGTCAGCGGGGAGCCCCGCGCCCCGCAGCCGCCGCCATCTTCCCACCCCCGGGACCGAGCGCGCCCCCCTCTGCGGACTCCCCCGGCCCCCCGGGCCCGAGCGCCCCCCGGGCCCCGCCGCCGCGCTCCGGCCGGAGCGGCGCGCACCGCGGCCCCCGGCGCGCGGACGCCGGCCCGGGGAGTTGGGGTGCAGAGGGGCGCGCGGGCGCGCACACGGGGTGCCGGGGGGGGGTGTCGGGACGGCCTCCCACGGCCCCGGGGGTGGGCGGGAGCGCGCGGGCCACGAGCCGCGTCCGCAGCCACCGCGCAGGCCCTGCGCTGGCCCTGCGCGCCCGCGCCCGGCTCCCGGGGTGGACGCGGCCCCCGAGTGCCCGCCCCGCTCGCCCGGGCGCGCCCCGCCACCGCCTGGACCCAGGCTGTCCCCGGGGAGCCCCCCCCCCGCACCTCTCCCGCGGGCGCCGCCGCCACGGCCACCGCGGCGCTGGGCCCCCGGGCCGCCCCCGCCGCCACCCGGCGCACGCGGGAGCCGCGAGCGCTCTCCGGGCGGCTCCGCTGCGCTCCGGGAACTTTTCGTTGGGAAGGCGCGGTCCCTGCGGCTCCCGGGAGACGGGGAACGGGCGTGGAGGGCGCGCGGCCCCCAGACCACGGGCTGCCGCAAAGCGAAGGTCTGCGCCGGAGGGAGCGAGCGCCCCACGAAGCCCGAGCACGAAACGGCGGCAAGTCCTGGGAGAGCCACTCCCTGCCCCGGCTGCGGCGGGAGGAAATGGGACGGACGGGCCGCGGCCAGCGCTCACCCACCGCTCGGGCTCCGGCGAGCTGGCGAAGCGGACACGCTGGCCCCGGCAGCCGCTCGGCGCGCCGCGCCGCGCACGCCAAGAGCCGAGGAGCCCGGTACAGGGGTGATGGGGCTTGGGGACGAAGACGCTAAAAGGACAGATTGCTCTTGTCAGCCAGACAACTCCAAACTCTGGTGGTAGCTAAATGTTGAAGGCAGGAAAGAAAAAAAGGGGGGGAGGAAAGCCCGGAGTCCCTTTGCACCCCCAAATAAAGCAGCCTGGCGTGTTGATGCCCTTCGGTGCCTGTTCGTATATTTCCCCTCCCCCCCCAGGGGACATGACCTTAAGGGCCCTCCAAACTAAGAACCTGTTGGGTTCACTTTTTAACTGTACTCTTACTCCCGATACTTTGAGTCAGAACTAACAGTTCTAAAAGATTTTAAGAAACGGATATGCCAGCCCAATCCCGTCTGTCCACACTGTCGATTCAATTCCCTGAAATGTAACATGTCCTGGTTAGTTTGAACCTTCCAAGACCGTCGGTCGGTGGCCGCCATGTGATCTAGTAATTGATGGAAACTACTTCTCCAGCGGCAGCTGGCTCCTTTAGGGAAGAAAGGAGTTGGGCAAAATAAACTTAAAGAACTCTATGGCTCTGTAAGTAATTCTCTCTGTCTACAAAGAACATACCGCTGTGAAGGGAGGGAATTCCTTAAGAGAAAAAAAATAACTCATCAAAATAATGGCCTTCATCCCCACCTGTTTAGTCCAATGGTTCCGCAGTGTAGACAAGAACAGATAGGAAAGGGCCTTTTGAAAAAAATCAACCTTTTAATGTAAAATCAGGAGCTGAGGCCCAAGTCAAAATCACTTACTAATGTTCTATCCACTTTAACACACGATGTAGCGAAAGTTCGTGTCAGTTATCACGTTTCTGTGCATACCTTAGGCTTTGAAGTGTTACATAGTAACACTCCCCAGAATCCAGGCAGAGAGTGGTTGGTTACACTGAAAGGGGTTGATGCCTATGCCTATTCACTCTTTGGTCTTAAGAAGAGGACTGAACACATTTTTCTGATGCAAACAGTGATTACTTAAAGATTCTTTAAATTAGTGCCAAGTGCAATCGCTGGGCAACTGATACCTCAGTGTAAAGGTATTGATTACTTTATAAAACTTTAACTTTATAATTACCCCTGCTCTGCAAAGACTCCTATCACAAGTTCTAAAACTTGGCTGTGACTTTGAAAACACAGCCAGTCTTAGCCTGCTCTTGCTAAATAAATGATCCCTAGCACAGAACACTCAGAATGAAAATTACTGTAGAGGCAAATGAAGGCGTGTCACTCTCATTTCCCACACAAGGCAGCTCGTGAAAAACCCTCTCCTAGCACTGCAGCTGAGGAGAATGTTTCAAGTAATTTATAATTTAAGGTACCTGAGCCTTACAAATAAGGGTCATTTAAAGGGTAACTTCTCAGGTCTTATCTGAAAACTGGAAGTTTCCAGAATGAATACCCAGTCTCTACGGTATACCTGCCATGCACTCCAATTCCCTTAAAATATACTAGCAATGTCGAGAGCTCAGTATTTTCAACCATTTTAATGTAGCTCAAAATGGCAACGGAAACAAATTTCAAGCGTGTGGTATATTATTACATTATTTTTTTGATTTAGAAGATTTCCTTGACTTTTTCCTTACATGGTATTTTTTGTCCAGATTTTCAAATAATTTCTTACATATTTCTTAGATGTGCCTTCCATATTTCTTTTATTATGATTACTTTGAAATCTCTGGAACATAACATATCACAAACACACTATTAAAAACTTGGACATAAGCCAGGTAGACACTGCATTCAAGATGAAATGGAAAGAGAAGCTACCACAGATTAGGCCTCTTCTTAATTGGGCTTCCTGCCCATTAAAAAAAAAACAATCTATAAGTCACAGCCAATGCTCACATCAGCATATTTTACCTACAGGTATTTTGAATTATTATTATTATTGCTATTGAGCACTATTCATAACAAAAGAGGTTGACTATCCATTTGCAACGTTTAAGTCACATGTTCTACAGGGACACTATTAGATCACAACCATGTGGACGTCTGCATTTATATCCCGAAGACCTCAAGTAGGTGCTTTATCATATTCCCAGGCTGACATTCCTAACCCATGGGAACCACGCAAAAAACGCTGCCGTCTGCACAAGCCCAGGCCTGCTCCCATCCAGACTTCAGAACTACTTCAGTCAGAAGCTGTGACATACTTAGAATTTAACATCCAAAACTTTATTAAAATTGCCTTAGTTGTTAGCTGAATGGAAAAGATTTTGAGATTCATCGTGACATCGGCTGCATGGCCCTATGCCCCTAAGAAAAACCTTTCATCATCTAGATCTAATCCATAATCACCACCTCTCATCTATATGTTGACCCTTTCTCCTTCGAAACTCCTCACTCCTAATTTTCCATCAGTTCTGAATAATTTCATCAGAGCCAATGAGATAAAAGCCACTTGGACATTAAAAAAAAAAAAAAGTTTAGTAAGTAAAATATACCTTAATATCACTCCACTGTCTAAGAACTACTGTGTGAATTCCTCCCCACTGCCTCCCATACACACACTTTTAAGTTTTGGCTAGAAATACTAGCTAGCTATTTTGTCCCCCAGGGTATTATATATGAATAAGGGTGGTCTGGTTAACTATCTCCCTACCCACCTATTCCCACCACCAAAATATTTTGAACTGATTAGAAATATAAGTAATGCCTCTATCTCCACTGATCTGATTATATTCCAAAGCTAGCATCAAAGAAAATACACAGGATCCTGAATGCTAACATTTACCTTCTTTGGGGCTCAGTGCCCTAGCTGGGGTCATGATAAGGCTAACAGCTTATTTAAACGCTCCCATTGACTAAATCACTTCATTTCATCTTCAAATATAGGAACGTCCTGAAGACCAGCAGCTGCCTCTCAGCTCGGGCCGTGGGCACAGTGCGAGCGAGATGCACTGTTCTCTTTACTGTCACTCAGCATCACTTCCTGAGGTTATGTTTACTCCTCGGTCTGAGCAGTTCATGTAGAACCATAAGGTCATGTTTTAAGAGTCCATCAAAAAACCTTACGTGTATGCTGGTATACGTGCAACACGGATCTGTTCGATAGTGGATAGTCCTGTTCACAAATGTAAATGAGTGTACTTGTATAGTCAAGTGTTAAAGTTACCTACATTTGAATCCAAAAAGCGGATTTTAAATGACTGCAGAATTGAGCCCAAGGCAAAGCAGATGTTCTTTCTCATCTATCTCAAGGTCTTTCAGGGGTCCACAGATCCGGCTTCAGGAAATCTGTTGAATCCCTTGAAATTTTATTAAAATTTTTTTTTAGATGGCGGTTGCACAGGTACACTTTTTGGGCGAAAGAGTCCACGGCTTGGATTAGATTCTTTAAGGGATCAGTGACCCACGAAAAGTTCAAGAATACCTGCTTTTGATGAATATCATGCCCTTCAAAACATATTTAGATTCAACTGATACTTCCTTCCTTAGCTACAAATTTCCGAAATAAACATTTAAACACGTTTCCCCTAACTCATCCCTACTTTTTTCTTGCACATGAAACTTTTCAGTGATATGGAGAACATCTCTTTTGAAGGATAAGGATAACATCTCTTTTTAAGGACTTAAATGAGAAGTCCCTTGATTCTGAGAGCTTGTGGTCATAAATGGATGTCCATGGCATTTCAAATAAAATCAGTTTATCGGAAGTATCACTTTATGCCACATCCCTGAGACCTCTAAAGATGCTATCTGGCCTATCTGAATGTAAACCATTAACATATATGAGACAAGATGTCTGTTTAGTTAAGAACATACACTGTGAGGACTTGAGGATTGGTTTCTGTTTTGTTAACTGCTATATCCAACAGTCCAAGAACATAGTAGGTGCTAGATAAAATGTCTGTTGAGTAAATAAACAGCCTTCAGTATTGTTCACGGACGCATTTCTGTCAGGGCTCCGTTTTAAAGGCCAATCCGTGAGCATTCTCATTTTTGTCACTCTGACATCTAAAACAAAAACAGTTCCTCTCTCTCTATTTCCAGGCACAAACTAGCTGTAGCATCAGCACCTACCTAAAGTAAAATACATATCTAACCGGGTATTTTTCCTTGTGACTGGTATTGGCTTAAAGTATTCAGATTCAAAAGGGGCTTCCTGAAGTAGAAAAAGCTTCAAAGTAACAAAGTAGCAAAAAAAAAAAAAAACAGATCACCAACCCCCTTTAGCTCTCGGTGATCTTTGGTTTAAAATTCAAAGCTGAACTGGTGTTTAATTTCAAGAACAACTGAATCCCCCGTCATCGGCACAATAGGATCCGAGCAGATGGACAACCTAACGACACGTTTCTAATTTAGCCAAGCGAGGACCGCCGCAGATACAGAAGGATGAGAGCGGAAGGTCACTTCAGAGAGGTGGGGGAACCGGGGAGCAGAGACAGGTCGTCTGAGCGAAGGAGCTGGGAGCGCACACACGTATCAGAGAGGAGGGACCGTGCCCGGCGCAGACCCGGGGCGCCCGGCGGGCAGGGGGCCAGCCTGGGCACACGCGCGCCGTCCCTGGATAGAGCCTAACCGAACACGGTGAACGGAACGCGGGGGAGCCCAGGGGCGCCGCGGCGAGCACCCGGGCGGGGCGAGGGGGCCACGACTCGATGGCAAGGACAAGGGCAGCCCACACAGGGGCCTACAGACCGGGGCTCCGGGAATGATGGGGCGGGGGCCCTCTGACTGGAGGACAGAAGGAAGCAGAAGGAGTTGGAAGGAACAAACCCAAAGCCCCCTCGTCCAAACACACACACACACACACACACACACACACACACACACACACACACACACACACACGATCTCGGTCCCCCAAGCTACCCCCAAACTATCCGCGTTGCGTGTGCGGCGCCTCGTTACCCCGCTTCGGCCCCGACAAAAGTCTCCAACCTCGGGAAAGCCGGGGCTGCGGGGGCGAGCGGGGTGCGGGGGCGCAGCCGCGGGGGCTGCGGGGCGGCGGCTCCCCGCGAACCTGCGCGCCCAGGTGACCGCCGGGGCGCGGCCTCCCGAGGGGCTCCCCTCCGGCCCCCGCCCCGCCGCCCCCGCTCTCCGATCCGGGAGAGAGTTGAGAAGCGGCCGGGGCGCGGACACGGTCCCCCGGGGGCCGCGGTGGGCGGCGCGCGGCCGGCGGGACAAAGGCGCCCCGGGCGGCGGAGGAAGCGCTGCCCCGGCTGGGAAGCAGCTGGAGACCTCGTCCCGGCCATTTCCTGAGCGGAACCGGCCGGGGCGGGGGAGCGGGCCAGAGCGGGCGCGCGGCGGGCGCGGGCGCGGTACCCACCGGTTCCTCGCGGGCCGGGCTGCGGGCGCCGGGCGCGGGGCGCACGTGCTGCGGCTCCATCGCGCCCGCCCCGGGGCGCGCGCGGCCCCGGCCCCGGCCCCGCCGCTGGATGCGCCTCCCTCGCCGCGGGTCCTGCCGGCCGCGGGGCTCCGGGGGCCGGGCCAGCGCCGGGCCGCCCGCCGTGTCCCGCTCGGCCGCGCCGCGTTCTCCGCCCCCGCGCCGGTGCCGTCCTCCTCCTGCGCGGTGCAGCCCCGCGCGCCCCGCGCCCCGCCGCCGCCGCCGCCGCCACCTCCTCCCACGGCCGCAGAGTCCGCCCCCCGCGCGTCCCTCCGCCCCCCGGCGCCCTCCCCTTTCCCTCCCCGCCCCCCGCCCCGCCCCCCGGCCCCGCGGGCGGCCCGGGGCGCACGTGACCCCTCCGCCAGGCCTTATAAGGCGCGGAACCGAAAGCGGCGCCGAGTGGTCCCCGGGCGCGCGGGCAGCGGGCAGCGGCGGAGGGAGAGCCCGGCGCCCGCAGCGGCGGGGGTCGCGCGTCCCCCCGCCCCCCAGAGACGCCCCCGGCGCCCGCAGCCCGCTGCCCGCGCGGCATCGCTCCGGGCGCTGCGCCCTGGACACCCACCGCCCTGCCCCGGAGCGGGCGACCCCGCCGCGCGCGGGTGGTTTCCTCTTTGTGACGCTCAAGGGACCGCAGGTCGGCGAGCGGCTTGCGAGAGCGGGGGTTAAGCTGGGGGGCGGGCTGCTGCTTTCACTCGGTTTGTTTCATCGTGACCTGTTTCCGGGCGAGGAGCCCCGCTCAGGCGCCGATCCGCCTTCCCGGGCGAGCACGACCCTCCCCCGGACCCGGGGGCAGCGGCTGGACCCCCGCGTCTGCCCCGCGCAACGGCCAGGCACCGTCTGCGCCCTGCGAAGACCGCGCGAATGAACCGCGCTCCCGAGCCTCTCTCTCTCTCTCTCTGGCATCCAAAGCCGTTTCCATCTCGTTCCAATCCAGGACTGGCTTTTCGCAGCTTATTCCCTCTCTCTCCCGGACTTTCCGGCTCCTTCTATCAGCCTCATCCCATGCCCCTTAAACACGCCAAACACAAATCACACCTTTACAAAAGAAACCGGAAAATTAAAAACCACTCGATCCAGTCTGCCTCCAGTTCTCCCCTGCCCACAGCCCAGCTCGTGGAGCGAGGCACACCCAGCTCTGAACCCACCGTCCCTCTTTCCCTGAGACCCGCCCTCTGTGGCAGCCCTTCCCCAGGGAGGACCCTGACAAAGGTCATGCGTGGCTTTGAGACTTTTCTGATCCGTGGGGGTCGCTTTTCCCCTCCCCAATTCTCTTCTTAACCTTCCTGCCGCGTGTGCCATTGGCGACCGGACTTTGATGCGTTAAGCTCCCTGCCACAGGCCCCTTGCCAGGCCCTTTGCTGCCTCGCCCGCGTTGGAGTGCCACCCTGGGTCCCTTTTGTCACGCTGCTGGTCTCTCCAGACCCTCCCTTCACTTCGACGACCAACCAACCACGTGCTAAGTCATACATTTCCAATTCTCCCCCAGATCTCCAGTTCTGTGAAGCCAAATTTCTTACCAGAAACGTCTACCAGACATCCCACGGGCCCTAAACTCAAGGGACTGAAACAGAACATAACTTTCCTGCCAGCTGGCTTCTCTCTCTCTCTCTCTCTCTCTCTCTCTCTCTCTCCTCATTCTCTCATTACATGTCCCCACAATTCACCCAGCCACCCAAAGGTGACATCTGAAAAGTGTCCCAGGCTCCTCCCGTCCGTCCCTTAGCCCTTCTGCTCTCCAGATGTCATGCCTGTCACCTCCCTTTCATTTCACTGCTCCTGCCTACTTTCAAGTCCTTTGTTTCGAGTCCGGGAAACATTGTATTACTTTCCTCATTAATGTCACTGACTCTAAACTAAGGCCACTTCTACCTCTCTGCTTCCTCTCACCGTCTGGCCACAGTAAGCCTTCCGAAATACACAATCAGGGGAGTCATTCCCTGGATAAGCCCCTTGAGGTGGCTCTCCCCATCACCTGCAGGATGAAGTCCTAATCCCTCAGCCAACATCTATGTCTCCAGGCTCACCGACACTCTCTCACACGCAGCTTCCTCTCAAGCCACTTACTTTTATTCTGTTTTCTCATAGATGTCCTTCCGCTTACTGCAGCCGGTCTGAACACCTGCTCATCTTTCAAGATGCAACCTGGGAATCACATTCCTGATGAAACCTTTTGACCTCTCTGCAGGTTAAAATTGGCTACTCTCTTTAGACTAAATAGACCCTCTCCCCATCATAATGCCTCGGGAGACTTGATTAAATTCCTTTTTTTAACATATGATCTCCTGATGACAAGTAGTATAACTGACAACTCCCTCTTCCTAGTTCTCAGTACAGTCTCTGGCACATAGTAGGTGCACAGCAAATGGTGAATGAATTATGTGATAGAACTTTGTTACTCTGTTTATGGCTATCGAAAAATCAGTTTCCCGTGCATTATCTCCCTTAAGTTTCGCAATTCTTCCAAGAATATAGTATTATCATCTTTTATAGAGATGGAAACTGAAACTAGAAACGAATAAAGCAATTTCCCCAACATAAATCCACCGCATAAATCACAAAGCCAGGACTATAACCCAATTTGCCTAGTTAAGTTTATTACATGTTTATCCGTCCATTGTTTTTTTCCAGCTTAAATTCTATTTTGTATGATACAATAGCCTTCTTGTTGTTTAGTGGTTGCCTAGTATATATCTTTCCATCTCTATTTTCAGCCATTCTGAGTCATTCTGTTTTAAGTGTGTCATGTACATAACAGTTGAATTGTGCTGTTAACGCATTCTGAGAGTCTGCCTTTTAGCAGTCTATGTTAATCAGTTTTCATGTATCGTGTATATTAATGAGGGTAAAAGGTCATAAGAATGAAGTCCAGTCCTCCCTGCCTTTCTCCAAACACAATGTTGTATATTATTTCTCTTGAAACCCTCTTGGGATAAGTGGGCCCAGTCATTGGCGTGGCTCCTTTGCTCCACACTGCTATTCCATACCCTAGGCACATTCCCTGCATCTATACGTTAGAACTTGGGGACAAAGCTCCAGCTCTGGGAAGGACGGAGCACAAGACCAGCTTCTTAAAGCCTAGACCCAGAGTGACACACTTCTCATCTGCTTATTTCCCATTGGGCAGAATATAGTTACATGGTCACACCTAGCAGCAAGGCACAGGAAAACGAGGCTGCTAGCTGGGCAGCCACGTCCTGACCACACCTCTGTTCCTGTGGAAGACAGAGAATAATAGATTTGAGTGAAAACTAGCCCTCACTGTCACATGATCATCGCCATCTTTGGATTTATTACCATCTTCTCATTTCATATATCTTTAACTTCCTTTTTTCTTTGTTTTTTTTTTTCTTTCTTACCTTCTTTCTATTAACTGAATTTTCTTTAATTGACTTCCTTTTCCAACCTCTTCTACTGATTTGGAATTTATACTTTTGTTTTAATTCTTAGTGGTTACCCTTAAAATATTAACATTTATACTTAACATTCAAGATCAGTCAATATTGTCATCACCTTCCTTTAAAGATAATCTTAAACAAATGAAGAAAAACAAATACAAACACTTTAACTCCCAAATTCCTCTCCTATATACTATGTATTGCTATCTAGGATTTTTTAATTCCCCATTTATTTTTCAATTCTTTACTAAATTAGTCATCCTTGTTGCTACTTTTATAGTTAGTATTTAATTAGTTTTTCCAATGCTTTTTTTTTTTTATCCATGTTGTTCCTTACTTTTGCTTTTCATATTTCATTCTTTCCTTCTGGGCCTGATTTATGTCTTGGCGAAGTACTTTCTTTAGTATTTTTTTCATCATATCTGTGAGTAAAACTTTCTATGTCTTTGTACATCACCCTCATTCTATATTTTTTCACATTTGTAAATCATAATTTCATCAGCTAAGGAATTCTAAGATGATAATTATTGACTCCATTATCTTGAAGTTACCATTCATTACTTTTCGGCATCCACTATTGGTGATTAGAAGCCTGTAGTCGGTCTCCTTGTTATTCCTTTGTGAATACTTTTCCTGTGTAGTAACTTAATGTTTTTTTTTTTTCATTTGATGTTTACATTATTGATTAGTGTCTCGGTGGATTTAGATTTTAGATATCTTCTTCAGGACTTGCTATGTATTTTAAAACTGAAACCTTTCAGTTTGAGGAATTTTTCAGCCCTTATGTATTTCAAATATTTTCCCCCCATCTCAATCTCATGCATTTTTCTCTATTTTATCATTCTGGAACACCTATTAGGTAAGAGTTGGAGTTTCTCATTTATCCCCTATATTTTAGTTTTGTTTTTTTTTTTTTTTATAGTTTCCATCTTTTTACCTCCCTTCTCTGATCTTGGGATATTTTCTCGGCTCTCTTATCCAATTCCCTAATTCTCTTTGCAGCTCTACTTTCTACTCTTTAAGATGTTCATTGAATGTGTATTTACTTCCATTTCTACAATTTTCATTTCACATTTTTTTACATCTACCTGTTCCTTTTTTCAGAGTAGCTTAATTTTATCTCGGAGTCTGTTCTTTTTTGCTATATCTCTTTGGATATTTTAAACCCATTTACTGACAGTCTCCTTCAGATCGCTTTATTATCTGCAGTTAATAGAGTGTAACTCCTCCCATTTGTTGCCCTTGCTGAGTCACATTTTCGGTGACATGTTTCCTTGTGAGCTTTAGAATGTTTTAAGTGAGCTTATCGTCAATGGAACTTGTTCTCCGTGGGAGTAATGCATGCCCTATGGGGTGTTACTTTCGCCTCTGCCAGGAACCTACAGGTTTTCCTGGCTCGATGACATGTCTGCCAGAGGATGCTGGGAGACTCGAACAGGTGACGGCAGGCACAGCTGGGGCTCCTTGCGTATGTCTATCCCGAGGAGGCCTCTCCACTCCTCTCCCCAACATGGCAGCTTCAGGGGACCTGAACTGACGTCTCATATGTAGGATCCGGGCCCCCAAGATGGGTGTTGGGAGGGCAAGCCAGGTGGATGCCGAAACCTATCACGAACTTGCCACAGAAGAGATAGAGCATCATCCCGCCGAATGCATTGATTAGAGCTGTCACAAAACCCTGCCCATTTGCAAGGACATGGAACAGAGATCGCACTTGTCAGTGGGAGGACTATCAAAAACACTGTCAGAGGAACACGTGGGGTAAAATAAACTATATTTACTGTGGGGCCCTCTTTGGAACACACGATTTACCGCGATGGCCCACCTCGGTGAGTTTCCACATCCATGCTCTGGGCAACCCCATCCCTCTGACACAGCACCCGAAGAACACGGATTACTGTGCGTGGGGAGCGCCGTCAACTAAAATACAGGCCTGGAGTTTTCACACTGGGGAAGCAAAGGGTGGCAGCACCCCAACTGTCCCAGCTATATCTCTCAGGGACCGTCCCGGAGTCACCAACCTTCCCCTAGATAAAGACTCTCTGCTTCAGGATGGCACCTGAAGCAACGTTATGGATCGATCGTGTCGTAGTAATAATGCCCCCCGAAGTGAGAAATAGCCAGACCAGCCCTTGTCGCGCGTTATAAGAGTCGCGTGGGGCGCACAGAAGGAGATCGGTGGCCACCCCGTCTCTGCGGGAGTCACGCTGGCTGTGGTCCCCACTGTCCGAATGACAAGCTCCTCCCTGGGTCTTCAGGGCAGCAGGGTCTGACGATGACCTCCAGTTAGGACAACTGGGAGAATCTGTGAAAATTCCACTGGCGATCTTATCTTGCTCTCCTGCCCTCATGTCATACAACATGAAGAGAAAGAAAGAAAAAAAGAAAAAAAAACTTCAAAAGCGTTAAGAATGTGTTGACGGTGAATATATATATATATCTACCTGCAAGGAAGCTAAAAATAGAACAAGTGAAAAGGCAGGTTTTAAAACGCAATGTGTAAATGCTATAGAACTGTGCGTTAAGAAGCTTGGCGGTACGTACGCCAAAGGGCTTCGTGATTATCGGTGGGCAGCTGAATTCCATTATCCCACGTATGCGTCCTTCCTCGCTTTGTTTGAAGTGGGGGAGGACTAGGAGTGTCCTCTACCTTTATTTTTCCACACTAAGCATCTATTGCTCTCAAGAGAAGAACATTACTCATAATGGACCATAATTAAGTTTACAAAAAAATCAAGGCATTTAGGAAAATCCAAATCCCTAAACGCATGGCAGGAGATGTGTGAGGACTCAAGAAGGAAGCAGAAGAAACGGGAACACAACAGGGGCATAGAGGTTCTAGCCGCGAGGGCAAGCAAGAGGGAGGCATTCCGTCTGGAGCTTAAAATGCGACCAGTTCAGTTGGGATGCGAGCAAGGGTGAACTGCGGGGTTCCCAGCAAGGGGGCAGAGCCCAGCGTGGAGAGTCTGTTTCCTGGTCCCTGGGGACAGTCCGTGGACTGCAGCAGCAGGGCCCCTTCGGGTTCAAGGCCGGAGTTCAAGTCCCGAGGGGACGGGGCTAGCAAGAAACAAGTGGCAGGAGCCAAGCCCAGTGAAAGGGCTGGGGACGGGGACAACAGATGGCTGGAGACCACCCAGGCGGTGGTCCTCCCTGCTCAGCGTCCCTCGGGGAGATGGGGGTCAGGAGTCGAGGAGGCCAGAGAGGGCCAGTGGTCAGCGACGGCCTTCAGGATTGGCGATGGGGGCAGCGAACATCAGCAAAACCAGCCCAGGTGGAGGGACAGAGGTTTGCACACTGGTTTTCTCCGAGGGGGTTCCGAGGATTTCCTGCTGGGACGCTACCCAGGGAAGAGATAAAGGCAAGAGCGGGGTGCATGCGGGCGCTTGGTGGTTGGAGGTGCAGCGAGTGGAAGGCGCAAGGGATGCTCCTTATCAACCTGGAGCAAGTTATTCCCTGCATCGTAAGCCGACGTCATCACTGATTTCTGGGTACCGTCCCAGGGATGTCTGTCGGGCGTAACACGGGCGCTCTCGCGGGCGTAAAAGTGCTCATGGGAAAGAAAAGAAGTGGGGGGCTATCATGCCACACAAACTAGAAGTGGTGGGGGGGGG
>PVKZ01005428.1:0-53686 GCA_004027375.1 Macroglossus sobrinus | reverse complement strand
CTCATTTTCCTTTGCAGAGGCTGGTTAGTCAATGACGGGTAAGACTTTTTCGAGGGCTGAACAACCTAAGACAGGGCGTACATGATGGAATGTGCGTGCCGATGACGGGTAAGTTTCAGCACCTGCGAAAAATCACCTAAGACAGGCACAGTCTTTCTGCACCGGGGTTGTGAAGGCCCTGGCTATTTACATTTGCCACGCCAACCTAAGACAGGCGCAGTTTCCACAGGCACTCCTCTCCTCCACTTTTAAAACATCGTCGGAGGCCTAAGGTCCCTGCTTACCCTGTACAGATGGTTATTTCTAAAATAAATAGAAAGGGAGGAGATGTTGGGAGCCACACGGGAGAAGCAAAATGGCCACGGCCTGTAAGGTTCCTGCTTCTCTTCCTGGCGCCAAGACAAAGAGCCCGCGCGCGCCAAGACATCCGCACCGCCTACCCCTCACGTCACCTCCCCCCACTTGAGACCCCTCTTCCCTCAACCAATCCCCTGCCTACAAGTATCTCTCTAACCCCCTCCCTCTCTGTATATATATATCCCCATTTTGTAATAAAATTTGGAGGCTTGATCAGAACTTTGTCTTGCCTCCGCTCTTCTTTCGCCCCCATTTTCTTTCAGGTCGGATCCTCCTCGTCCCCCCACGAATAACTAAGTCCTGCGGGTCGGGACACACTGTGACAGCAGTTTCCTGGATAAACGATCCTCCTCCCGTGTTGGATAAAAGTCACACACGGATTCGTGTCGGCGCTCAGGCTGCCCGGCATCGTCCCTGAAATGAGACGCCTGGTTCAGAGCAGGCGACGGTGGGGGTCGTGGTGATAAAACAGGGGGGGCCCTCGCGGGCTGGGGGTGTGTGGACCTCCCCGAGGCGGGGCTTCCAGAACGACATCCGGGTTCCACCGCCTGTGAGGCAGAGCCGTCTCTCACGGGCGACCTCCCTGAAAATGCTAAACGAATGTCCAGCAAACAGAGGTCAGGAAGAAGCATTTGCCTCTACTACTGACTACCAGATGCCACTAGATTTTATGATGAACTTTTTTGGGGAAAGCTAAGTACTTTTCATCATGGTTAAGTATTGAAAGTGGTTTTATTGTGGTTTTAAAAGATTCTTTTACTCATAAGAATATTATACACCATTAATCAGAACCAACCCCAAAATCATAACCTGTAGCGACAACGATCTTCCAACAATTCTGGGCAGAAGGTGTAACACTACATGGCCAAATAAAATATATCGACATCAATAAATATAAAAAGCAACAAATACACTGATGAATAAAATCCTGTGCCTTTTAGTGATACTGTTCATGCAGATCACAGTTTTGCTTCTCAGAGAAAGGCTGGTACCCGGCAAGCCCGTCATAACAGAAAATACATATGAATGGATTTTTATAGCACTCCGCACAAAAGAAATATATCAGTCAACATTGAAAAAAGCAAATGGCAAGATACAATAAATTTGAAATGAATACGTACAGAATCCTGGTGCACATCAACGAAGAAATAATGACTGATAGAAAGCTTTAATTACATAATAAATTCCAAGGAATTCCTGTATCACTCTTATGCACGCACCAAACCAAATAGCTCCCTGGCTGTGAGCGAACAACAGGAAGCAGAGAAAACACTGTGAATTCTCACAGATACCATCTGGAACTTCTTACTATTTGATTGGTTTTAAGCCTTAGGTTATTCTGAGACAAATTTGTACCTAACATGTTGGTGAAGTAACCCAACTTATCAGGTATCCGGCTTCACGTTTGTGACTTTTAACAAATGAGCACCTGGGCACCAGCGTCCACCACAGGGAGCAGTGATGATATCACTGTGGTCCTGGTGTCACCACCCTCCAACCTCGGGCTCTGGTCTGGCTGTTGGAACAGAGAAGCTCGTGGCTGGTTTTATTTGGAAGGGATGCGTGCCACAGCCAACAAATCCAATATATTTGGATAACTGTAATAATGGCTGATGCCCGGATGTAGTTCATTCATCAGTTTAATTTTCCCTTCAACAAAAGAGCACCAGCTCGTGGACACCCAGCTGTCAGTGAGCCCACTTTTGAATGAGGCTTGTACTAACACAACACAGTCAGCTGATTGGCTGGCCGGGAGGCACGGAGGATCCTGATTGGCTGTTATATTAGTGCAGCTTTGCACCCCAAAGCCAAAAGCCCTGGCGGAAGTGACTCTGAAGGGGGCACTGCAGGGACACCAGGAGAGAAGGGGTGGCCCAGGTTCCCAAGGAGCCTCTGGTCTGGGGTGCAGAGTGCGTGAACAGTGCCCACAAGTGGCACAGCCTCAGGGAAACCATTGGAAAGATGGCTTGATGAGGTCATTCATGTCCCATGCTTGAACTCCTCAGCCGTCACTCAGCTGTCACAGCCTCCCGCAGCTTTACAGGAAGGGGCAAATGAGTGTGATGCAAAGTGCCACCAAGCACTTTCCAGAGAGGTACAACAAAAAAGCCACACCCTCGGGGCCACAGCTGTGTCTACACTCCTCGGCCCACACCCCACTGCCGTCTCTGTCTACACCCGGGTCTCGAGCTACCAAACCCAACCCGGGCAATGATGGATACTGGTTGGCATCCCTGAGGGTTCCTTGTTTCCAAACTGTGTTCCATTTAGTCTGCTGTGCCTCCTGAAACAAGACCATGCACCTTTGAGAAAGTTTCCCGTTAAAAATGAATGATAAAATTCAAAAAGTTTCAAAGTATCCGAATCAACGTGGCCATCCAGAAATTCTCAGCTCCTGTGCAGTCTGGGTGGCGGAAAACTTTCCTAGGGAGGCTGGTTTGGATTCTATGTAAATATCGCCTCCTTTTAAAAAATCATTTATCCTCTGTCACCTCCGTCACCGCCTATGCATCCGCCATGAGTGTTTCTTTTGATGTGCAAACTCATTATTCAACTTGGCAGAAATTTCTCTTCTATTTTGTACTCGGACCAACTCTTGTCTTCGTCTCATCTCTTTCCCTGCACCTTCCCTTTGAGAAGCCGTGTGCTCCGTCCGACACAATGTGCACCCGCTGACTGGTCTTCCGAACAAGTCACAGTGCGCGCAGGGTCCCCGAGCGGCGTCTGCGCCGCGTGACACTCTCCCTGAGGCTTCCTGCCGCCGCCGTCTCAGCTCGGTCCTGGAGCCTGAGCTGAAAGAGACCCCACGAGTCATCAGGTCACTCTTCCTTTCCAGGCCAGGGACCTGCGCCCCTCAGATGGTAATAACGGTGTCATGTCCCGTCCCCCAGCCCCAGCCCCAGCCCCAGCCCCGTGCTCGTCCCAACCTTCACTCCGAACCGCTTCTCCTCCCCGACACCCAGCGTTGCGACGTGCTGGAGTCACGCTGTCCTTCCGTCTCCCAGTGGCTGTGATGGTGGCCATTTCCAGCCGGGCAGTCACATGGAAACGCAGTGCTGCGGGGGTCCAGCTTCGGAGCTGCCCGAGGTGTCTGCTGCAGGTGGTCGTCAGCCCGCCACGGCAGGTGTGTGCGGGCCACGCTCTCCCAGCCCGGGCCACGCCAGCAGCTCACCTGGCCTGCAGCGCTCAGGTCTCTGCCCCACCTGCCCGGGTTTCTTTCTGCCTCACGGGGTGGCAGGGGTCCCTGAGCTCACCACCTCCTGGCAGGAGCACAGCATTGATGGGAAGGTGTGCGCAGTCTCTGTAAAGCTTTGGTACGAGGCGCCTTCCGACCATATTCACACGAAACCTCGCCACAGACACACACCTGCGGAGTGACAGCCTCCCTTAATTCACCTGTGACGTCGTCAGGGCCAGCTGTAGCCACAGTCGTGACCGGGCAGGAGCTGTTTCTGGTGCATCCTGCACGTTCGCCCTTCGGTGACTTGGTGACCTTCAGAGTTCCCACTGATACAAAGCAAGCAATGCTGCGTCGGCTTCCTGCCGTGTCACAGATGAAAACCGGCGGTCCAGCTTCCCGCGAGTTTACGGAACAAAAGCTGGACAGCAGTTCGGGCATAGAAATTCAAGAAATTCTACATTCCCGTCAAAATCCAAATACGGAAGCCTGACTCATTATAAAGACACATTGGGGCTTATGAAAACACCGAGCTGACAAAAAGCACTTGTCACGAGTAAGACAGCGTTATTGTTTTTTAAGAGGCAATGTGGTTGAGTTGAAAATCCATGAAATCAATGAAATAACTGTCTCTTTCCGTGCTCCAAAAGTGAGACTTTCATTTGCTTGATCGTGCTCGCACTCAGGGTTTTCAACTGAAAATCTGTCATTCATTTTTTTTGTTGTTAATATTTAAAAAGTTCACTTTCAAAAGACCTAAAACTTTAATTAACCTCTACACTTCCTTCCATCCACGTGTGCTTAAGTTTTTTCTTTCCTTTCCCGAAGTCTTAGAAAAGGGAAGAGGAGAAAAAAAAGGGCAGATTTAAGAAGTGGAGTCCAAGGTAAGTATTTGACAGCAGGTTTCATTTATCCGAGCTCCCGTATCCACAACTGCAGCGAACTGGCTTCAGTTAGATGATCCACCTGCGCTCATTAGCGGGATTGGGTGCTGCTTGGTGACCCCGTTGTCAGACGTCCCGGAGCATTTGGAGGTTGAGGCTGTGTGCTGGGAACCCCGCACGCAAGATGAGACCCCGCTCCCTCGGACCCGCCTGCCACCACCCTCCAAGCTTCTTGCCGTACGAATGAGACATTCCCCATGTTCCAACAAATGTTTATTGAGCAATTATTATGTGCCAGCACTCTTTCAGGTCCCCGCCTTTGGGGGGTAAATGTCTAATGGGGAGAAAAAGAGAGAGTGACGATAATGCCTCGGGACCTCAAGAGTTAAGTGCCAAACATAATTTTTAAAAAAGACGTGAGAGACAGCACATGACTTCGCTGCGTGTCAGAGAGGCCCCCGAGCCCTTTGATAGCGTGTGTCAGCCGCCTCTTCCTGCAGCGCTGCCGCTCAGAGACCAGGTCTGCATTCCTGTCCGCAGAAACGGAAACCTTTTTTGAAGAACAGCCAGACGTGCAAGAATAAGCATCTGCCCTTGGAATACACAAGCAGGAGAGAACATAAGGAAGCTGAAATATGAGAGTGACCTGCTCTCGACAGAACTACTGGGTTTTCTAAACCGCTTCTGCAAATGGCCTCATTCCTCAACACACAAGAGACTTCATCCCGCCCGCTTTTGCCCTAAGAGCCGAGCGAGTCGCTGCACGCCTACCGGGGCAGGTAGGGTGTCTGCAGAATCTCCAGGAAATGGCCTCGTCGCCTTCTGCTAACGAGAGAAATGAGATGCGGTGCCGCTCAGGGGGAGATGAGAGGCAGAAAGACCCTCGGAGACCTGGTGGCACCTACTCCCAGCTCCATCTGGAGGCCTAGTGGCCCGAACGCTGCCCTCGGCCTCCCCAGAACTCCGGTGAGGAACCGTTTCTGAAGACGGGAAGGTCGTGACCCCGGGCTGCGGACCCGGCGCTGGAAATGTGGTTCTCGTTTGTTCCAGCCGTCGCCGTGTTTCCAATCTTACCCTCGACGTCGATTTTTTTTGTAAATTTTTTTTCTTTTCTTCTTGATCCTAAGCGGCTCAGACAGGGCAATGTGGTCCTAATCATGCAGGCGCGGCGGGCCCAGCAGCCCGCGGGCCCTGCCGTCCTGGTAGCCTCCAGTGAGGTCACGGCGGGCTCAGGGGTCTCCGGGGACGGCTGACTGTCCAGCAGGCAGCGGACAGGCCCAGGGCGCCACCCGCCTCGCGCACAGCCTTCCACCGTGTCCCCCACCAACCACGTCCTCGTCACAGAATCATGTCCCCGATTCGGGCCAGCATTGCTAAAAAAAGAGAGGCTTCTCATTTTTAGTGTTTCAAGACATCCTACATGCTTTGAACAACAACCAAAATGGAAATAGATAAAAATCCTTCTATCTGGCGTTTCTTAAACGGTTTTCGTACATTCAGGGTTGTTGTTTCGGTGCTTTCTTTTCTTTTTTTTTCTCGAGAACCTTCTACATTTTTTCCTTAACCAAAAACTCTTTAAAAGAAATGCCAAGCACACTATTGAACACGTTTTCATCGCCGATGAAAATTCTACACGTGATACTGCAGTCGATTCATCCGTCTGCGAATGAGACGCCTGGTCGGCAGTTTCTACTCTTGAATCGTGGTGACAACCGTTAAAAACAAACCAACGTTTCATCAAGCACCAACATACAAGCCATAAGTGGGGCTGACGGCCCTAAACACCCGCCGCTTTTGACGGCCCCCCACGCACGCGGGGGGTACACGCACCACGCACAGAGCGCACCCCTCCCTGGGACGGGAGCCCCTCGGGCACGCGCCGCGGAACCACCGCTCCAGGTGGGCCTCACGACGCCACCCCTGCCCGGCCAGGCGGGTTGCCCTGGGTACGACGGTCTCTCCGACGTGCCCAGCGCCGGGCTTGTGCTCGTCCGTCTCCAAAGGCCGCATGGAGATTTAAGAGGCATCACATTGAGCTCTTGCCCTTTGAGGAAAACAAATAAAAAGAAAGGCAAATTACTGTCATAAAATTGCTTCGAAAAGGACCTAGATCTGGGCTTGAGCCTAAGTTTGGTGTGTAGTTTGTTGGTGCATTGAACAGGCATTTACTGCACTCCTCGTGCAAGGGGTTGACTGTCCAAGCCACCCAGGTGCGGGCCGCGTGGTGAACTGGGAAGGACTGGACCAGTTGCCGTGTCCCCTCCCCTCCCCCGGGGCTCGGTGGTCCTCTGTCCTTCGGGGCGGGGGGTGGGTAGCTCGCAATGTGGGCTCACGCATACCTGTGCTGGCGCGTGGCCCCACACCCACTGAATTGCCCTTGCGGGGGGAGGGGAGGGAAGGGGTGTGGCCAACCCTGGCTTTGACCACAGAGTGGAGAGGAAAAGCTGACATCTAGTGGCCACCGTGACAGTTGCGCCTCATCTCGCTGCAGGGTTGGGTCTCAGAAGCTCCCAACTGGGACCTGCGTCGGAACCACCCGGAAATCCAGACCCTGTCTCGTAGGGCCTGGTCCGCGGTCCGGGCGAGGGGGCGGCGACTAGCTCCGAGAGCCCCCCCAATGACTCTTACCTATCAGGACACGGACGTCCTGGAGAGACCTTGTTCTGTCTCCCACACAGTCTCACCCAACCGTGGGGAGCCAGGGAGGCTTCCCAGGAGAAGGGGCGTCTCAACTGAAACTTGACGATAAAATGTTACATTTTGGGGGGATGGGGGAGGCGGGATCAGTGAGGGAGGCAGATCGGTCAGAGAGAGGAGATTTCCCCGACTGCGGGAAGGTGCGAGAAGGTGCGGGGGTCAAAGGAGGCAGGTCTGTGGAACCCAACAGGCTTGAGTCAGGGCTGTGTGGTGGGGGGCGGGGAGGGGGGAGTGGGGATGAGAGGGCCCTAAAAAGTCATCCAAGGGCAGTCACAGAGAGCAACGCCAACGGCTGCCTCCTGAACTTCCTTAAGGGAGCAGCCAAAGACCTTCCAGGAGAAACGTTTCACTCGGTGTCGCGTGACGCTCTGGAGAGGGCGTGTTTGGAGGCGTCACAGACGACGGGCTGCCTCGGCCGAGGGCGGGCGGCCACGACCCTGGGTCCCACCTGGAGGCTCTTTCCGCTGGGTCTGCGCGGCGTCTGCACCTCGTTTTCCTCGTCTGTAAAACAGACTAACGCTGGGGCGCCCCAGAGCTGACTCAGGGGGACTGTTCTGAGGATTAAACGAAGACACACACGTCCAGCCCTCAGGACAGACCCTGGTACACAAAGGTCCAATCAAAGGTATCAGTTGTTATTTGACGGTTATCCGTGTCGGGAAGGAGACCACGAGGGCACTCCAGAGCATCTTGGGAGAAAGGGTGAATATGATCAGCGAGGTAGACCAGGAGGCCGAGGCCAAGGCTCTGGTGTCCGGTGGGCAGGGGACTCCACGGGGACAGCTGACAGTGGCTCAGAACGCAGGGTGCGGGGCAGCGGTGGTCGGCTCTGTTGTGACACGTTGAATTGGAGGGCGATCGTGAGACTGTCGAGTGCTGAGATCCAGTAGAGGCTGGTGGGCTGTGTTCAGACAGACTCACGCTGTGCGTCTCCACCTGGGACTCTAACTGCATCCGAGAGAGAGAACGAGGTGAGCCGGATGCACGTATCCCGTGAGGACAGGCCTTGGACAGAGTCCCAGATGACGTGGCACAGGGCACTCAGCACGGTCTTCGTGCTGGGCAGCACCTAGGGGCCTGTCCGCCGTCTCGGCCACACGAGCCCATCCAATGGGCTCCTCACCTGCAGCTCAATGGCTGACTCGCTCCATACTGCGTCTTCGAAGTCATGTCTGGCCGGCACCTGGACTGCCAGTGAGCGGCTCTCGTCACACGGTGACGTCACGGACGCCCTTTGAAGCTGGACAAGGATAGTAAGTATAATACACAGTGCGGGGGGAGCCCCAGGGGTTCTCGGAAGCGTGAAGACAACGCTGTGACGATGTGCAGACGGAGTTAGGGGTATGTACGAATGGGTGTGTGAATAAATGGGGTGTGTGAGGGGTGCGTACGAATGGGCGTGTGTGGAACGTTGGTAAGTTAGAGTAGAATAATTACTCCGAGGTGAAAGCAGAGGGAAGAATGAAAAAACGTGATGGTTGGGTAGCTGTAGGTGTCCAGAGGAGGAAGAAATTCTAATCGAATCAGGAGGCGCGGGGAACCTTTGGAACGGAGTTGGCATTCGATAAGCTGGCATTTCAAGAGAGGAAGGGACACCTCCAGGGGCCCATGCGGAGAAAGCGCTGGACGCTGAGGACTGGCCCCAGGTGGCCAGAGCACGGGGACGCGCGACTCTGGCGAGGGTGGGGGTCTGCCCCGTGGCTCCCTGACGTTCGGGAAGGGAGTGAATGAGACCGGCCTTGTCACACCAGAAGCACGCCCGTTCTGACCCAGCAGCTCGGGGCAGCGTGTGACCGGTGACACTCCCGCGGAGTGAGCTCGTGCTGTGCGGGCTCCTGGGTCCCGGGGGGCCGCTTCCCCACCGTTTGCCGGGACGTCTCTGCGTGTCCGCCACCGCCGCCCGCCAGTGTGGCCCCCCTGCCCTGACACGCCTCCCACCCCACCTGTCCGTCCCCACGTGGCCCGCTTCCCAGAAGACAGGAAGTCCTCCAGCCTCGAATCGGTGATGTGAGGTGATGTCCCCATGCCGTCAATCAGAGCCCTCCTCCTTCTCCCCAAAAGCGCCCCTCTTCCCATCCCCCACCCCCGCCGCATTTGGCTCACCCTCTCTGTTAACCACAACTCACTCATCGGCGACGCCGGCGCCTTGCCCTCGGTGCCACCGTCCCCGACGGTGAAGTCCATGTGCCATGGTTTCATCCCTGCCATCGTGTGCTTGCCGACCGAGCTCAGCAGCCACCCCGAGGCTCAGCCTGGTACTCGCATGAGCGCGTGATAGGTTCTCTTAGGGTGAAAACCCAGCCTGCCGAGGGGACTCTAACCTCGGGTCACACGCTCTGCGGTGATCTGGGACGTGGCACCCAGGGATGAATCCCCCGCCCGTGTCAAATGAGAAGCCTGAGAAATGTGAGGCTTTGCTACTTCCTCAGCGGCCTGCGGGGTCGCTCAGGAGGACGTCACAGATGGCTTCCCGTGTTGGCGACGCGTCCACCATCCCCAGAGCAAGGATGGAGATGCAGGAGAGACACGGCTCTCCCCCCAGTGCGTAGAGTGTGCTGACGTCGAATGTGACAGCCAGGAAGCCTTACCGATGACAGCACAGATGATTTCCAGACATTCTCCATGGATGTGGAGTCTTGGGAAGGGCGCAGAGCTGAGATGTTTTCCCCGCCATCCGATGGGCTGACCCGAGTATCAGTACGGGTCGGAAAGATCTAGAGCTCTGGCGCTAACGGCAACGGAAGAACAGAGATTTTTCCGGACCCTCCGACCGTGTGTCGACAGGGGTGGCATCCCGGGACTTCTGTTCTGGGTGCGTAATTTTCCACCGAGCTTCAGAACCCAGAATGCTGAAGAGGGTCGTGGCCTGAACACGCAGAGATGCGGTGACAACAGAAAAGCCACCAGGGCATTCAGGAAGTGCGCGCGAGGGCCCACGCGCACCCTCACTGTCTTCATTCGTGGCCATTTTACTTCCACCAAACGCCTCTTTGCTTCCCTGGGGCTTTGCCTACGTGTGCGCGGCCCACGCGAGGTCCAGCGTCAGTCGCCGTTGCACACGTGTGTTTTAACACACGCGTGTGCACACGACGATTCCGCATCTCCCCGGCCGAGGGGTCATAGATGCAAGCCGGATGCACGAGGAGTGGGGATGGCATCGCCCCTGGGTTGGGCTAACGGGTTCATATGGTTTCACGATGAGCCTGAAGCCAGGCGCTCCTCCGGCTGCCTGTCGCCGCGGGAGCTGACGAGGACCAGACCTGTGACGCCGGGCCAGTCCCGCGTTGGGCGCCCAGCGAGTGGCCTGCTCAGCTTCTCGTGCATCACCAGAGCCCAGGCCTCCCACACGGCGCTTTCTCCCTAAATCCGTTCGAGAACCACACAGCAAACCTGCTGAACCAAACGCGTCTCAGGTGGGCCCTCCTTCCGTTACGCTTTTTATGTTTTAATCCTTGCACCCAACCTGCAAAAGACAGCCACTGCCAAGAGCTACCAGACTCTCTCCTGGGAACGCCCCTGGCCTGTTCCCGACAGCAAGGCCATCGCCTCCTGAGTGATGGTGAGCGTCCTGGCGCGAGCCAGGTGGAACTGTTTTAAAGAACTGTCCTCTCAGGAGAATTTGCTCGCAGGGAAGGACGACGCACACCCCCTGGCTCCGCAGGCCGCAGGACGCACCTGCCTCTCGGGCGTCCTCCCCGACCCTGCGGGGCCCCGCGCTCCGGGCCCGCAGCCCCAGGCCCTCCCCGCCGCGCCCAGCACAGGCCCTCGGCCACCTGCTCTCCAGGTCCGCACGTGCGTTGTTGCAGCCTGGACTGCGCTTCCCTCTCGACCCGTCCAGATGCTGTCCCACCCCGGGCAAGCGAGCCCCCCTCTCCCCTGGGACTGCCCCCCGCCCCTTGGTCCCCCCTCTGAAGCCTGTTTACCCCTGCTGTGTACCCCCCAAATGGCATGTTCTTAATTACGACTGTGTTGCATCTTCTCATTGACTTCTCGTGTTTTTATCTGACTCTCACGGCCTTGCTTCTCGACGCACGCGGGGCGTGGGCCCCGTTTTCTACGTCTCTGCTTCTCCACGGCCACGGACACGGTGCAGTAGGGACTCCGGACGCGTTTGTTGGTATCGTACAAAGACGGCATAGCTCGGGGCCTCTGGAAGCCTCGCCCCCATGAGAGACTGAGAACACACCTTCACGGATGCCCGGAGCAGAGAGCCCGCTGTCCTCGGGGCCTGGGCGTCGTTCACGGGCGCTGTCCCGACGCTTTGCTCCTCTGGTGGCACCCGGCAGCGGCCCGGGTGGGGAGGGGTCTCTGAACAGCCCCCGCCCCGCCTTCTGCCTGCTTCCCACGCCCGCGTCTGGACTCCCCGTCTGGGTCAGCCACCCGGTACCTGACCCCTGGCTGCCCGTGGCCTCCGCGCAGCAGTGACTGGGTCTGACCCCACCCCCCGACACGGACACGCGGTGGGTCCCTGTGGGTGTGTGTGTCTGTCCCTCCATCCCTCGCCCCAACCCCGACCCTCCGTCCACGCGTGCTTTCCAGTATCTGCACACTCCCCTGTGCCCTTCGCTAGCTCTCCTGCGGTCCCCAGAAGCTGGTCCTTTCCTCGCGCCCTCAGTGAGAGATGTGGGATGGATGGAGCCCCCAGCCCCCAGCTCGATGCCCAGCGAGGCCTCCAGAATCCGTACTATTCCACCCTTACAGCTACCACCGTTTTACTCCTCAGCGGAGGTGGCGAGGCCACCGTCCCACCTCCCCACCACCCGTCCGGAGCATTCGGGGACCCTTCCGCTTCGCAGTGTGGAGGAGCCCCCCACCCGGCTTGGTGCCCGCTGCCTCCCCTGTGGCCCCGGGCATGGCCTGCAGCCCGTGGATGCTCTGTCTCCCTCCCCCCACCCCCCGCAGCCCCACCCCTTCCCTCCCCCTCTCTGCCTCTCCATGTGGTGGCGCAGCAGTGTCACCCCACTCTTGGCCAGCCCCCAAACTCTCTGGTGCGTCTTCCATTTTGTCTGACCTGCCAGACAGGCTGCATCCCTGGGTGGTACCGGTTCTGCTTTACCTGTCCACACACCTGAGCAGGTGAGCCCTGAACTCAGCTTGCTCGTATTTATTCAGGCTTTTTTTGGTATATTTTATAAGCTAGATTATTCGGAACTTTCCTCTCTGGGATATCTCGTTCAGAGCAGCAGGTATTTTTAAGGATTCTGTTAGTGAGCCGTTTACATGGTGTATGAAGTGACCCTAAGTGTTCTGTCAGCCGTCGGGCTCGACATGCAGCCGTGAGCGCTGCAGGCCGTCCTCCCCGTGCTGTCCTCCACGTGCGCATGGCTGTGTTTTACTCACCCTCTTGTCCTCCATCCCTTCACTTTTCCTCCCAACCCCGCCTCCCCTGCCCCCCGCAGTCACCGGACCATCCTCTGTAGCTGTGATCTCAATGTCGATGTGTCTTTAAAATCAAAAACCAAACTGAAAAAAAAAACAAAAAAGTTGTTAATCTCCTTGAGGTGGAATTACATCTGGAATATTTTAACGAACATATATTGCTCTTATAAGAGGAAAAAACATAAAGATTTAGAGAAACAGATACCTGTTTTTATAGCGTGCAATGAAAGCAGGGTTGGAAATTTGGGCTGAAGTGTGTGAAATTACAGGAACATTGGAAACGTCGAGAAGCGCAGAGCTCAGGGGCGCAGGAGAAGCAGGCGGTCGCCCTGACAGAGGCGTGTGGGGACAGCAGGGGGACGGGCGTGCCGGTGGTGGGCTTGATGGCCACACCGCGGGAGGAGGCGACAGACTCAGCTTCCTCCTGGACGAGCCAAGCCCGGGGGCCCGGACTCGGGGGTGGGGGTGGAAACGACTCTATGAAAACGCAAGACTAAAAACGGGCCCCAGAGCCCACAGTGTGCCAACCCCGTCAGCTCATCAGCCCCAGCCGGGAGGACCCCAAAGGGAACGGGGCGAAGGAGACCAGAAGAAAGGACATGGGGACAAAACGCTCTCCGGAGAAGCTGAACCGTAGAGACACCAAGTGACTCAGCTCGCGCTCGGATTTGGTTTTTAAGAGGTAGTTGTCCTTCACAAGTGACATCAAAATACATTGAACTTGAAAACACAACAAAAGGTGAGAAAGATATTCAGAAATATATTCAAGTTTTGAGAAACTTCATCCATCAAATGCCACCCAAGAAAAGAAACATCCCCGGAGAAAAATCCTTTCACCAAATCATGTAAAGACTTCACGATAGTTTTTCAGAAGAAAGCCACCATGAAAATCTAAGTTATTTTTATCACTTTTATTGAAAAAGGCCTTTTCTCTGCTCTAAGGCAGAATGCTTTGATGAAAGTTCAGTAGCTTCGGGGTGAATTTGAATGTAGTTTTCAAAGCAGTGAGAAAAATCTCGCGATGTTGGGATGGCAGCTTCCTTCAAGAAATCTTTTGAAAAGAGCTAGAAGGATGCTTAGGGCTCCTGGTCCTCGACCGGGATGGTGCTCAAAGGAACAGCAACGCTCCCCTGTGACTGACTGCACAGCGCTGGCTTCCAAAATGCCCCGAAGCAAAACAAGAGCGAAACGTATTCATTTTTAATCCGCTGTGGACACCACGCGTAGACACAGCCTCGGGTCTGCGGCCACCTTGCTCATCGATCCTGGTGGTCCTCCCCGAGGCCACGGCCCTCCGCGAGGGAGGACGAAGGCATCCGCCACGCAGGCCGTCGGCAGAGACGCACTGAGCGCCAGGAGGGAAGAAGTGGGAGCACGCGGGGACAGTGACAGTGGACGGGGAGAGCAAGCTGGCCTCCAACATGCACGGTGGCACACAGCAGCCAACACCGCCCCGTTCTGATCCAAGGACAAGCTGTGTCGTTGCTGGCGTCTGGACATCTTGTTGGCTTTTGGAGTGTTATTGCTGCTTTGAAGTGGAGTTTGGACTTAAACGTCTCCTGTGTGCTAAAAGCCCTCCATTTAATAATAATAAGAATAGTAATAATTATAATAATAATAGCACCCGCAGTCAGCACCCAGCCTTTGCGACAGGCTCGTTTCCATCCGCATTCTGCAGAAGAGAAGTCCAGGTCCCCGAGAGGGCAGCCGGGGCCCGGGGCGCCACCGCCCCTTGGTGACAGAGCGAGCGTCCACACCTAGTCAGCCCGGCGGAGGCGTCGAGGCTCCGACTGGGGTGCCACTCGCTGCAGCTGCCGTTGTCACCGAGCGTCTGTTAGGGACGTGGCGCTCTGCCAGTCGCCGTAGGTGACGCGAAGTACAAGACAGGATTTAAAAACACTTCTTCATAAACCCTTCCAGAAGCCCATGTCCCCGTACCCTGAGCGCGTGGCCACACGGCCTTCGCTTCCATCTGTACCAGCCCCCTCCCCCACAGGGAAACTCGCTCACCGATAGTATGACACCCAAGACCCCTCTTGTCCCCAGGATGAACATCTCAGCCGGCGGAAGCAGACACACGGTTCGCTGGCTGGAGACCTGTGCTGCCCGCCCGCCCGCAGCGACATCGGCCGTGAGGGGGCGGTGCCCACTCCCCGCCTAGGCCTTCTGCCCGTGGCCAGGATACCCAGGGGCCCAGCCTCACCCGGGCTGCCCTTCACAGTAACTGACAATGTCAGTGATAAGTGGCATGTGTCACCGAGTACTGCGTAGCACTGATCTGTTACAATACTCTCATCACAGAAATGGTTCTCATTAAAAATATTTGGAGACTCCATTACCGTGAGGAAGAGCCTGATTATTCGGATGAAACAAATGAGATGAGCAATAGTCAACTTCTTTTCACCTGTAAAAATGTTTTCTCACGCGGAGTGTGTGGTTAACACAGTCCTGTCAAGAGCACCTGGCCGGCAAACCCCCTTCTCGTGGGCTCTGCTCAGAGTGAGATTCCATTCTCTGGGGCTCTCTCCCATTGTCGTGTATTCTTGGGGTTCAGGGTCGACTTACAAAACAACAACACGGGGTGCGGGCGACAGTGGCCTCGGTGCCGGAAGGTGTCCAGGGAGCTCAGAGCTGGTGTTGGCATCAGGCCTGGTGAGCTTTCCCGCGGGGGTCAGCGGGCACGGGGGGAAAGCCAGCGGCCAGCGGGGAGCGTGCGACGTGGTGTGTAGTCTGGAAGCATCACCGTCGCACTGGAAAAATAAAACACAGGCGTGACACAACCCCAGGGGGTGTGACGAGTGCCTGAGGTGCCACTTCCATCACTTCCAAAGGGAGTCGCGCCCATGAGCCAGCTGAGACCACGGAAGTGACTGCCGCGGGGTGGGGACGAAGAGGCCACAGAGGCGACGTGGGGACACGGGCTGCTGCCCCACACCCGCCTGGCTCATCCGGGTCTGTCTGTTCTCCCTGAGAAGCGCCCCAAGAACAGAAAGTACAATGATCGATCGATCGATCGATCGGGCGAGGCGAGTCATCTGGAAGCCCAGCGGAGGGACCGGGCCGCCAGAGAGGAGCTGGGGAGGGCGCCCGCGCCCCACACAGACGCGGCAGAGTCCCGTGGCTCAGAGCTGGCTGGGCCCAGGGCCACGATCTGCAGGCCCGGCCCTGGCCCTCGCTCAGCTCACGCCCTCCAGGTCGCGGGTTACGAGTGAACCTTTTCACTCTGTGATTTTGTGTAAGTGGAAAAGGCAGGCTCTTTACAAACCTCATCATTTCCTCTTGGTCTGCTAAGTACTGAAGTGTGGTGGTTAATCCACAAATGCGTACTTACAAAAAGAGGAGGATTTGTGTATCTGAAGAAAGTATTAGTACCCCCCGGCTGATACTGAAACTGCCTTTGAACTTGGGGAGCATCCCGGACGCCTCCAGGAGCAGTGCTGTGGCCCGGGGCGGGACAACATGCGAGCATCTTTGCCCAGAGACGCGGCTCCCAAAGGCGCCGCCCCGTCCTTCACCCTGGCCCTGCGTGTTGTCACACTGCCGGACCCTGCCTACGCACGCGTCACCCCTGACCTCTAAAGCCTGAGCCCCGCTCCCGACCCCCGCAGCCCACCTGCCAAGGGGACCCTGCTCCAAGAGCTGCAGGCACAGTGTCCCAGGCTGCACCTCCGTCCCCTGGAGATCTTGGCAAAGTGACATCCAGACCGGTAGGTCCGCGTTTCAGCACACTCCCCGGACGTGTGAGCGCGGCCGAGCCACGAACCAACCACACGCCTGTTTTTCTTCTGAACGCTTTGAAGATTGCTGGGCGCTTAGAAAGATCTGTCTCTTGAAAATGCCTTCCTGTCATCGATAGGCTGTCCCCGGGAGGATGGGGCTGACGTCAGAAGCAGTGGGCACGGCGTGCCGTAACTGTCCTCTCTGGCCACCCCGTTCTAGCCCCCAGCGTCAGCAGAGACTCGATGGCGGCCTAGGGCCTGCTCTCAAAATTACGCATAAAAATGGATTTTGCCAACGCTGATCGACTGAACGTGCTCATCCCTCAGACCGCGAGGCTGGTCTTATTCCGTCTCAGATGGGTGATTCTCCTCCGGGTAGTTTCAGTGATGGGGTAAGACAATGTTCGCATCTAAGCACATGAACGGCAGCAGCCTGCGTGTTTCAATTCTGTACTCGATTGAGCAGAAGTGATTCTCACGATCCTCCCTCTACTTCACGGCGTTCATTTTCTGCTTAGAGAATTCAGGCGTGTGAATGTCCACAGAAACGATTGTGGGAAACGCAACGGGTCCAGGGTATGTTTAACCAGCTAGAACAGATGGGGGCGGGGGTGGGGGAGATTGAACCACGCAGCTCTGCCCAGATGCTTCCGAAACGCTGAATGTGTGTTGTCTTTTATCCAAAAGCAGAGCTTTGTACTAGGTAGCAAAATCCCTTACCTGGAGAAAAAAGTGAACGTGGCTGTGTGTGTGTGTGTGTGTGTGTGTGTGTGTGTGTGTGTGTGTGTGTGTGTATTTGCACCAGTTCTTACATTTAGCCCCCGCATGCCTTTTTGAGACTCTCCACCGCTCCACGTCAGTAACGCCCTCCCGGTTGCTGTCCTTATCTGTGGCAGTCACCTGTTCAGAGCAGCTGTCTGTTCCAAACTGTGTTCGCCGAAACCTCCTTCTTTTAGGGAAATTAAGACTGTGAGAACCATTTATCACATGATTCCATTTCAGGACGTTTGCCCAGAACCGGGGTGCCTCACCTGCTGTCCCACACCTTTGTCGTGTGAATCACACCGGGATCTCGGGTTTGGGGGCCACCGTGCTCAGTGGAGGCGCCCTGGGGTGCCGTGCCGGCGAGCCAGGCTTACGCACCGTTCTCCGTCCGTACCGACGCGCGCGTTTAACTGCGAACTCAGAACTGTCTCGGCGACCTGTGTCCTGGGTGAGTGTCGGCAGCGTGTGTCGCCCAGGGGACGAGTCCGTCTCTTCGCGGCGTTAGGATGTGTGTGCACAGAGTCTTCCAGGTGTTCCTGTATCATAGTGTCTAAAATGGTACCATCTCTTTATTCTTAATATTATCATTGGTTTCTACTTGCTTATTTTCTCAGTCAGCCTCTTTCGGGGTTTATTAATGTTCTTGGTCTTTTTCAAGAACCAGCTTCTGGTTTTATTGATATAGAGAAATTGATATAATAATAGAGAAATTTATTGATTTCTCTATTATGTTTCTGTTTTTGATTCTTTATGATTTACTTCCTTCCGCCAACTTTGGTTCGCTTTGCCCCCTTTTCCCAGCTCCCCGAGGTGGGAGCACCGTGTTCATCTGAGGCCTGTCTTCTTTCCTGATAGGTGCGTTTGATGACATGGTTCCTTCTAGCTCTGGTTTCACTTTATTCTATCTCGCCAGTTGTGAGATGGCGTATTTTCATTTTTACTCAGTGTGAAATACTCTCCCGATTTCCTTGGCCCATGGACGACTTAGAACAACGTGATTTCATTTCTGAGATGTGGGGATTCTCCGGGTTGACCCCACCGTGGTCGGGGGGACGCTCCGAGCACGTGAAGGCCGCCGTGCCCCCCTGCGCGGTCCTGGCAGGGGCCCCACGGGCACCTGGCCGTGTGTCCTCCGCGTGACGGGGTGCCTTCCTGCGGCTTTGCAGATCTTCTGTCAGCTTGTCCCGTAATCAGGAGAGGAACCTCAAAGCCTCCAGCCGTGGTCGTGGGTCCTTTAGTTCTCCTTGCCGAATCCTACTCGGATTGTAACGCCTTCTGCTGTTTTTCTGTGTGCACCAGCCTAGTGGGGGCCACGTGTCGGTCGCGGTGTGCTGACCCCGTGTCACGGGGCACTGCAGTGTGCTGACGTCTCTGCTCCTGGCAACATCCCTTGTTCTGAAGGCTCCTTTGTCTGACGTGAGTGGAGACAAGCCAGCCTTCTTGTGATGACTGTTCGTGTGGCAGACAGTGTTCCGGTCTTTTCTTTTAATTTATCCACATCGTGGTATTTCAAGTGGGTTTCTGGACAGCATCTGAGTCTTAGTTTTTTGTTTTGTTTTTTTTTTTTTGTCTAATCTGAGAAATCACCGTCTTTTATATACAAAGTAATTATCGATAAGGTTATATTTAGGTCTACCATTATTTTATTCATTTTTATGTTGTCTCCTCGATCTCATATTTCTTTTTCCCTCTTGTTACACTATTTTGGAATATTTGAACATTGCATTTGTATTTCCTTTTAATTTATCTAACGGCTTTTTGTCTATTTCTGCGGTTATTTTAGTGGTTGCTAAGGGCATCACTGTATACATATGACCCTTTTTAAAGTCTATTCAAATGAACATTTACTTCTTTGAAGGAAACGTAGAAACTTCATCCTCCCCCTTCTGTGTTGTACTTATCATTGTCACATAGATCACACGTACACACGTTATAAACCCTGCCGGCAATGTTATAATTTTGGCTTTTCATTATCAGACGCGTTTCAAAAACTTCAGAGGAGAGTATAATCTGTCATATTTGCCTGGTATATTTACCTTCGTGATACTCTGCCTTCATGCCTGAAGCTCCCAGTTTCCCTGTGGTTTCATTTTCTTCTTTCTGCAGTACTGCTTTTAACCCTTTTTTAGAGAAGGCCTGCTTTCGACGACTTCTCTTAGTTTTCTTTCATCTGAGACTGTTATTGTTCGTTCATTCTTGAAAGATATTTTTACTGGAGAAGGCTGAGTTGACGGTTCTTTTCTTCTATTACTTTAAAAAATGTTATGCCACTTCTTGCTGGCCTCCAGTGTTTCTCGTGAGAAACTCACAGGGTTTCAGATGTGTCATTTTTTTGTTCTGGCAGATTTCAGGTTTTTAAAAAATAATTGGTTTTTAGAAATTTGGTTAAGATCTAGCTGAGCTGTCTAGGGCCACGCCACCCTGAACGTGCCCGATCCCGTCTGATGTCGGAAGCTAAGCAGGGTCGGGCCTGGTTAGTACTCGGATGGGAGACCATCTAGGAAGACCAGGTGCTGTAGGCGTAAAAAAATTTTTAAAAAAGGGATCGTGAGCTGACAAGGTCCTTGCAATTTGTGAGGTCAACCAAGGGTTGCCTTGTCCCCCACCACTTACCCATCCTCTAAAAAAAAACATTTAAATGGTCTTGGTTTCCTTTGGGCTTATCTAGTTAGGGGTCCACTATGCTTCTTGAATTTGTAAATTTATGTTTTTACCAAATTTAGGCCCTTATTTCTTCAAATACTTATTCTACACCAATTACATTCTCCACTCCTGTGACACAACTGGCGTGAATGCTACACCTCTTAATAGTATGCCACCATTGCTGACACTCATCAACTTAGCTCTTCCCGTATATTTTGTCTCCGTTGTTCAGATTGGGTCATTTCTACCGCTCTGTTGAAGTACATAGATTCTCGCCTCTGTCATCACTAGTTACTTCGTTTTGTATTCTAAAGTATCCATTTGGTTCTTTTTACAATTTCTCTACTGGGAACTACTATCTTTCCATTTGTTTCAAGAGTGTCCAACCTTACTTCATGGAACACAGTTGTTTTACTATTTTAAAATTTTATTGGATTGACATCATCAAGATTCAGATGACCATGGAGTGGGCAGGTACTGAGTGTCTTTTTTCTTATGAGTTGTTGAGATTTTCCCTATTCTTTGCATCTCAAGTACGTTTGAATTGTATCTTGAACATTTTTAATATAATATTATGGGACTCTGGGAAGTGAGACTTCCAGGTCCAGCCAAGTTGGAGTGACAGGGACCAGTCTCACCATTCCTTTGAGACAACCAATTAAACTTCCAGAAGAAAACACAGGAAACATTCACAATACAGGGTTAGGCCCAGATTTCTTTAGTATGATACCAAAAGCATAATTCATAAATGAACAGACTGGTAAAGGGACTTTATCAAAATTTAAAATGGCTGCTCTTTAAAAGACTTGCTTAAAGAAGAAAAAGAGAAACAACGTGAAGGAAAATATTTCTGAAACATACGTCTGATAGAGGACTTTTATCTGTAATGCTTTTGAAACTCAGTAACAAAGAAATAAACTCAATATTGAAAATGCAGTTTTTTTTCCTCTCAGTCTGTAGTTTGTCTTTTTATTTTCTGTTTTCCTCCAGAAGTTTAACAGTTTTAGGTTTTATATTTAAATATAAATATAGATGAAGTTTTCTTTTTTTGCATATGAATATCCAACTGTTCTAGTAACATTCGTGGAAAAGAATATTCTTTTTCCACCGAACTGTCTTCGCCCCTTTGTCAAAAGGCAGTTGTTCTTATACGTTGGTCTCTCCATATACTTTTGGACTCTTTCCTCTATTGGTCTATTTTTCCATCTTTATACTATTTCCACAATTTCATTTTATATAATAGTCTTGAAATCTACGAGTTAATTCTCCAACTTTGTTTTTCTTTTTAAAGTGTTTTTGACTAATTCAGATATTTTACATTACAATATAAATTTTAGAATCGGCTTGTTGGTTTCTACCAAAAAAAAAAAGCCACCTGGGATTTTAATTGGGACTGCTTTGCATATGTAGGTTAACTTGGAGAGAACTGGTATCTTAGCAACATCGCATCTCCAGAGCCACGAGGATAGCGCATCTCTCTACTCAGGTCTTCTTCAGTTTCTCTCATTATTGTTTTATCATTGGCAGTGTACAGATCTTGCTTACTTTTTGTCAGATTTATTCCCAAGTATGTCATATTTTGTGATGCTATCTTCTGGCATGGTTTGTAAATTTCAATTTCCGATAATATATGCAAATACAAACAGTTTCCTATATTAAGCTTGTATTCTGCAACCTTGCTAAATTCACCTACTAGTTTTGGTTGCTTTTATTTATTTATATGGTAAAAACGCATCAGCTTTTCTACGTAGATAGTTGTGTCATCTGCACATGAAGTAAATGACAGCACTAAGAAAAAATCATTTATTTGAAATGCTCTCAGAAAGGGGAAGTCACTCAGTTTTCGTCCACCAAGCAGCTTGCTTCCAAGGCGTTTAAGACAATGGTCTGTATATGAAGAAGAGACAAAAAAATCAAAAAAAAAAGAAAAACTTGGCGACAGATTGAAGGAACGAAGACTGGTCAGCCTCTGCTGTGGACAGAAAAGGCCAGAGGCCACAGGGGCAGCAGTGGTCTCAGAATCCAGCACTGTCCCCGTGTGCTTGCTCTTCCTTCCCCCGGCTACTTGCCCTCCGGGTGGAGGCCCAGGGAGGCGGGCCTGTTCCCCCCCCTCCCACCGCCTCACAGGCCCCTGGGGGCATGAAATAGTCCCCTGGGGCTTGGATTTCTTCTCCCATCACTGCGGCCATCACTGCAGAGCAGAGATGGGAGGCTCGTGCACACGGTCGACCAGCCGGAGGCAGCCACGGAAACCTGAGGCGGCAAAAGAAATTACCAAGTGTCCTAAGATATTTTCGCCATTTTAATTTTAGAACGTTGGAAATAGACTTTTAAAATCGAAATTTGCCCAGTGGCCTTAAATATCTAGCTAATAGTTTTTTTTAATAAACTGCATGATACTGGATTCTTTATCCCTCCCCCACTCTAAAAAACAATTATATATATATATATACATATATATATATTTACATGTGTGTGTTACATATATATGTAAATATATATACGTGTGTGTGCATATATATGTATGTGTATAAATATATAATTTACATATGTGTGTGTTACATATATATGTAAATATATATACGTGTGTGTGTGTGTGTGTGTGTGTGTGTGTGTGTGTGTGTGTGTATAGTGGATGGAACCGTGTCCCTTCAGAAGGTGACTTTTTTCGAAGCCTTTGTCAACTTTAAAGAGGATGACGTTCAATAAGGACATGTTTCATTTCTCCGAGCGTCCCTTGAATGAGGTCTCTGATCCCGGTGTTTCTGGGTGGCCTCCCTCTGTAGCACCTGCCCTGTGTGTGATGCATTCACCTGACGAGTGAAGGGCCACAGGGCAGGCCGAGGGCACCGAGCGCACCACAGGAGAGCCGACCACGAGGTTTGCTCAGGTTCGCTGCAAAGACGCCTGTGTACTCGGGAGCGGAGGGGGAACGCTCGAGCTAAAGCACAGAACCGTCTTTACCACGCTCGGGACAGGGGATGCAGCGGTGACGCCGTGGTCACAGCATCGCTGTGACATCCGCGGGCACCGCCAAGGAGAGGACGGCACCCATAACTGTCTCTTTAGCCGCAGTCAAACCTGGGTTATCGGTACCGACATGGAGTTAGGACGGCTGACGGAGAACCTGGATCACTGCTCTTGGCATCGTGTCTTTTCAGGCCTTGGGCGACGGGCAGCCCAAAGGAGTCACACGCTGTCACTGCGCCACCTCCTCTTGCCCCGCCCCCGGTTCACACCACTGTGCGCCTGTGTGAGGTCTGCCCGGAAGGCTCCATATCGGTCAAGTCCAAGGATAAGATTCTGCCTTTATAGAAAACCCATATTTAGGTTACCTAAGTGCTTATTTAAAAACTATTCTTTAAACCATACAGATAATTTTATGTATTCTTCTGTATTACATCTCCATGAAAAGGTAAAAATTAACCTTCTTACTATGAGGAGAATAGCTAAGTTTCAATATCTTTTGAAGTTACACTCTCCATCAACACAATGAAAAGGCAGCCTACTCGATGGGAGAGAATATTTGCAAATCACATATCTGATGAGCAGTTAACATCTAACATATTTTTAAAAAACCCACGCTACTCGATAGCGAAAAAAAAATAATTTTTAATTGAAATCTGGGCAGAAGATCTGGATAGACATCATTCCAAAGAGGACACACAGACCGCACACCAGCCCGTGAAAGTGTGCTCAGCATCACTAATCATCAGAGAGATGCAGGTCACGCCCACGTGATGTCCCCTCACGCCCATCAGAGGGGCTGTCACCAGAAAGACGTGCGGTAGAGCGTGCCGGCGAGGGCGTGAAGGAAAGGGGACCCTCACGCACTGCTGGAGGGGCTGGGAGCTGGCGAAGGCCCTTTGGGAAACAGGACAGAGGTTCCTCAAGAAATTAAATGAGAACTACCATATGGTCCAGCAATGGCCCCACTTCTGGGCATTTATCCAAAGAAAAAATACTAAAAAGTCAGAACGATATCTGCACTCCCATGTACAATAGACAAGACATGGAAACAACCTAAATGTCTGTCAATGGATGAATGGATGAAGAAAATGCTATATATATATATGTTATATCTATATATGTGTGTGTAGAATGCATCTATAAAATACTATTAGCCATAAAAAAGGATGAAACCTTGCCATTCGCAACAACATGGGTGGACCGCATTGGCGCTGTGCTAAGGGAAACTGAGGCAGCCTGACCCTGCCCGGCCATGTCCTGCTCAAACAAGTTTGCTCCCGACTCCCCGACCCCCACCCGCCCACCCAGCGAGGACTCGCCAGCCAGGCAGCGTCCTTCCTGACATCTGTGGCTGTGTAAGGGTGACAGGGCCGTATAAAAGTGCCCGTTTTGCTACCATCGGGGCTCGGCCTGTGGAGAGGAATTCGCTGAGCGCGAGCCGGCATCAGTGAGCGCGGCTTCCTGCCTACGGCCCCCGCGTCCCATCTGTGCGTTCGAGGAGCCCGCAACGGAGGGAGTCAGGCAGAGAAAAATGCCACTCGATCTCACTTATATGCGAAACCTAAAAAACAAAAAACAAACACAAAACCCTCAAATTCATAGATACAGAAAAATTCATACAAATTCATAGATACAGAAAACAGATGGGTGGTTGATAGAGATGGGGAGTGAGGGGGGAAGTTATAAATTGCAGTGATAAAGTAAATAAATACGTTATGGGGATGTAGTGTGTAGCTGGGTGACCGCAGTTAACAAGACTGTGTTGTATGTTTGAAAATTGCTAAGAGAGTAAATCTTAAAAGTCCTCATTCAAAAGTCGGAACTGTGTAAGGCGATGGATGTTAGACTTGAGATCTTTTCACAATATATACAAATATCAAATAATTATGTTGTGTACCTAAAGCTAACACGTCACGTCCGTTATACCTCGATTAAAAAAATAAATGCACAAACTACCAAATCTCGCCCAATAGGAAACAGATCATTCAAAAAGCCTTATCACGAAAACATGGCATTTGTAGTATCAGGAACTCTCGAAAAAAGAAATCTCTGTGTCCTGATGATTTCACATCGGTGTTCAACCAAATGCTTAAAGAATCGATCTAATTCTATGATCTCTTCCAGAAAATAGAAAACGGGCAATACTTCCCAGCTCCTCTTAGGGTGTATTAACCTGGTACTATTAACAAAAATAGTACCAAAAACCAAAACGAGGCAAAACTGCAGACCAACATCCCTCGTGAAAATTAACTGATAATAAAATGAAACGAGACGGGCCTCGTGAGCCCAGGATCACCCCCTCCCGGGCTCAGGAGTGCGGGGAGCCTCGTCTTGGGGTTTACCCAGTCCACATGTGGGCGCAGAAAATTTTACGTGAAAACAGCAGGAAGATACACTGGCTGGGACCCAAATGAAAAGTGCTTCACAGTGAAAAGTGTGCGTAAGCGTGCGTGCACGCCTCACGGTGCGCGTCTGCCTGGGCCGCAGCCGGGGAGCCTGAGCCCTGTGACCTCTGACCCAGAGGTCGGTTGCCGTGCTGCAGGCAGACAGCTTCCTAACTGTCACAGAACACTGGGGACGTTCTCAACGGTCCCCTTAACGGTCACCCACAGCAGCGTCCAGCCATACCTCTTGATGCGCCTGATGGAGCAGGACCCCTGTGGGGACACTGGGGACCAGTGTGCATTCAGATATCTCTGCTGGACTGAGTGTCCCCAGAGGACGCCAGACCGAGGGGAGAAGCACAGGGCCCATTGCTGTGAACAAAGATGTTCAGCTGCACAGCTGGGCCAGCTCGCATCCCCGCTGACCCCTCTCCCCTTCCCCAGGGGACAGTGGGCTCCGGGGGGCACGGGGCCATCGGCGTGGGCAGGCCCCCGCGTGCAGAGGGGCCCACGACAGGGGGGATGACATGACGCAGGGCACAGAGCCCGGGAAGTGGCCTCTGCGTGCCTGAGGTCCCCTCACCTTATCCCCAGGTACTCGCGGAAGAAGAGCGAGGTCACCCTTTCCTGTCACAAAGGGGACACACCCGGAAATGCCAAGGGACATTCAGGAAGAGGGACGGCGACACGGGCGGTTGGGGGGGGCGGGGTGCGCTGAAGTGTTTGCTGGGAAAAGAGAGAGGAGGCAGGGTCGCTACAGATGTGGAGTGCGGGCCCTCGGTGACGGGCCGGGCCGGCTGCCGCTTAAAAAGAGTGGACAGCGGGTTCTGGTCTGAGTCCGGAGTTCTTGCCACGGAGGGGATGGGCCCCCCGAGGTCCCCGGGTCCCCGTCTTCACCGGGTGCCCCCCCCCGCCGTGGCGCCCCCACCTCTGAGACCTGCCGCGGCCGGCACCGCCCGCCGCCACCTGCGTCCACCGTCCCTGCCGCTGTGTTCTCTTTGGCAATTGCATTCTCTCTCCCTACAAGCGATGCTGTTCAGGGGGGTCCAGGGGCCAGATGCCAGCTCTCGAGGGTCCCCACGGGGCAGAACGTGGGGACGGGGACGGGGACGGGGGGGATTTTAACGCAGAGGCCAGTGCCTGCTTGAGCTTGGTGGTGGGGAGCGTTCCTCGCCGGTCCCCGCTGCGGCCCGTCCGTCCCGAACGCGACTGCAGGCGGGGCGCCCCTCGCCGGCACCCCCCCGCCCCGTCCCTCGCCGGCACCCCCCGCCCCGTCCCTCGCCTGCCACCGCCGAGCGGGGCCTCGGGCCACGCTGCCACCCGCTCGCTTTGCTTCTTTGTTTCCTAACTTGCCGCCCGGTGCCCGGATACCTCACCTGCAGGTGACCCGGTCGCCCTCCTGGTCTAGCGTTCGGCTGCCGCCCCCTCCTGTCTGTCCCCTTCAAAGCGCCTGCAGGGCCCAGATGCCAGGTCTGGCTTCGCGGGGAGAAGGGTCTGGAAGGGGTGGTCCTGGTGGCAGTTGAGGTTATGAGGGGGGAGTAGACGCCATAAGTCAAGGCCGACGCGTCCACAGTCTGGAAATTCAGGTTCCTGGAGCTGTAGGGCGCCCCGGGCCCCAGGACGCTCGGGGGTGGGGTACGGGGGCACCCCGCCTCCGGCTCCTGTGCTGCCGGGTTGGTGGGGTGCACTCGGGCAGGGCACTGACTTTCAAACCACGGTTCTTGATCCAGACTCCGGGGAGGATAGGGGGACGCGGGAGGGGGGACCCCTGGGAAGTCTGTGGGCTCAGAGGGGGGGGCGGGAGAGGCCCGCGGCGGGCCGTCAGTGCGGCGCTGGGCTCCGAGCACCTGCCACCCCAAGTGGCCTGGGACAGCCGTCGCCGCTGACTGTCCCCGAGCCCCCTGGCTGCGTTAGCTCATTAAGGGCCCACGAGAACTATAAGATCCCGTGACCACGGCCAGCAAGGGCCCGTGCACACCTGTCCCCGCGTCCCCACGCGCCTGTCCCCAGAGCCTCCCGGCTGAGAGAAAGACACCACGCCCCATGCGAGGGCGCCTCACGCCTTTTCTCTCTTTATGCTGCTTTTATTTTTTTTAAAGCATTTTTAATTGAAAAAATGTACATTTTAGGAGGTCCATGGCACTCTCCCTCTTAACGCCTCGTGTCCCACCGTCCGGCCCCGGCTTCCAGTTCTGGGTGACCCTCTGTCACCGCCCGGCCACGGGCCCCACAGTGACACCGAGTCCACCCCGGTGGCTTCAGCGTCACCTCGCCGCCCAGCCCCCGCCCCGTACGCCCCGGCGTCCGCTCCTTCCTTCTGCTTTGCGCACAGGCTCGTGTGTGACACGTCCCACGTGTGGGCAGCGGCTGAGAGTCTGGCCCTGACACCCGCTCCACGCCCCACGCTGCGCGGCCAGCGTAGGGTGAAAACCCGGTGTCAGGGGGAAGCTGCCGGCCCCTCAGAGCTGCTCCCGGCGGGCCCGCTCCCCGAAGCTGCCGCGTCTGTCCACATCTGTCTCTTGACTGAGCACTTTCCCATCCCTGCATGTCCTCGCTGCCCTCGGAGTCTGTCAGCTCACCGACAGCAGTGGCGCTGCCGTGTGCCCGTGTCCCTTGCTCTCGGGGTGCCCGAAGGCATCGCCCTGGGTTGGACCGCAGTGCCATGCAAAGCCTCGAGTGGCCTGAGCTGTGCCTGTCCAGAATGAGACTCTGCCTAGCGAGTCTCATCTGAGGTGGACACGAGGCGTTACTGGAGCTCTCGATGGGGCGTTCGAGGAAGGGGACAATGTAGATAGCTCACCGCAGCTTTGTTTTCCTGGGTGTCCCTTAAGGGACCATTTGTGTCTCGAGAGTCCTGGCTTCCCTCCCCCTCGAGAGAAACGCACCCCAGCCAGCGAGTGGCTCCCGCAGCTCTACGGGGGGCTGGAGATTGGGAGGAATGGTTTTTAAAGTATTAAGGACTCTGTTTAATACTTAGAAAGATTTTATATCACTCTTTCCAGCTATTCCCAGAACGTGAAAATATTCACAGAACGCGTTATGTGAAAATATTCACAGAACACACACACACACACAGCGAGCATTCACCCTTAAATTGAAAAAAAACTCGAATGCCAAACTTTTTGTGATTGAAGAAAACCTTCAATCCCAAGCTACACAATTCTGTGAACTCATTCACGTTACACGAGGCCGACCTTTACCCACCTTCCTCTCCCAGCTCTCCTCAATCTTTCAAAACAGAACAAGAAAAAATAAACAAACACAAACACAAAAACCGTCCTGGTTAAGATGAGTTCATCGTGCCAAGAAACAGAATTTTTTCCAAAGCAAAAAACAGTCCATTCAAGAAATAGTCACCCATTCGAAGGCTCCCGGCCTCTTAGTTTGACATCCCCAGAATGTCAAAAGATGCCGGTGTTCATTTTCCTTGATATAAGTAAAACGGCCCGATCAGAAAGAGGTTGAGGGGTGGTCGTGCACGTGACAGTCTCATCCTAAACGTCTTCTGCCCTGGGCAGCTTCGTAGAAACAGCCCGTGGCCGAGGGTCTGAATCCCGCGGCTCTGCTGGAGGAAGCTTGAACTATAAGAAGACTTCTCATGGGTCGTTCCCGCCTGAATTTTCATCTTCTGAGCCTTTCTAGAAATGCGGGCGCTTAATGTGGGAGCATAAATTTTCTTACCCTGACCTGTCAAACTGCAGCTGCTCTCCCCAGCGCCCCGTCTGCTGTCTACTTTATTGTCCACAGCACAGGCAAGCCATCTTTCTCAAATGCCGCTCCGGTCACGTCTGTCCCCCGCGTAAAATCCCGCCGAGGGCCTCCGTTGCCCTTAGGGTGAAGTCCAAATTCCTTGTCTTGGCTTACGGACCCCGCTGCCTCCGGCCCTGGCTCGCGTCCCCAGTGGCTCCCCGTCCCGCCTGCCCCCGCCGACCACCTCCTCCTCGGGCGCTCTGCTTTCCGGCCCTGCCTGCCGGCCAGTCCCGCAACCCCCTGTGCCCCGCCCTGGTCCCCACACGCTCCCGCCCCCCAAACCCCACACCCCGTCCGCGCAGACTTCATTCCACACGTGTCCACGCACCGGGCGAAGCGGAAAGCCGGATGTCACTCCTGTGACGCAGCACACATTCTGTGCTGACGTGACAGGCCGACGTGTGGCGTCATTCTCGACCGTCGCAATTCCGTCCTCATTTCTGCCCCCCAACCCACGCGAGCCCGTCTGATCGTCTGAGCCACCTTCTGGTTCAGAGTTCAGGCGCCTCTAGTTTGTAGTGTTCTCGCCAGTGATGAGATCAGACGTGCTCACTCCAGCTGTCCGTGTCTGACCTGGCTTGACCCTGACAGAGTGAAAGGTGATACAGTGATATGAAGAGATGTCATCCGCCAAAGAGGTTCTTTAACTTTTTTCATTTGCTGCATAGACAGGAAGACTATCTAGGGGAATAAAAAAATATATATATACAATTCACCGTCCCAAATTTTAATAGATTTCACAGTTCCCACAGATCCTTAGAAAAAGTTATCATAGAACTCTCTGCAGGTTCGTAAGAAAATGGTGTGGCAGCTCTCGTCTCTCGTGCTCTCTCTCCGTTTGCTTTCGACTGTTGAAATTCGGGATCATATAGATTAAGAATCCAAATATTTTGCCGGTTGTTGGGTATTGACAAAATCTGAGGTTAGAGGTCAGATTTCTCCAATTTTCCGTCGTTTTAATGCCAAGAAAGCGCAGCTTACGTGACAGCGTTAGGCCAGAGAGCTTTCTTACCGAGCACTCCCCAGACTGCAACACTTCGCTCCTTGAAAAGGCCCTTACGATATTGTCCCCTCCGAGGGGCGAGCAGGCGAGGCCGGGACACGGAGGAGCAAATGTCCCAACGCGGACACGGCCTCTGGGGCCCCTTCCCGGGGGGGCGGGGGGCCTTCCGCACGCCGCCCCGGGCTCCGTGCCCTGCTGGGGCCCCTTCCCGGGGCTCGCCCAGACAGCGATGTCTCTGTCGCACGCGGCTTTTGCGGGGAGGCTGGCCGTGTGGGCCGTGCCAACGAGGGCCTCGTGCTACTCAGTTCTCAAGGTTAAGATGTGTATCGCCAAGGTCGCCATCGGCCAGGCTGGCCCGGGGCTCTCGGGTAGCGAGTACTCCCTGCCGCGCGGCTGTGGGTGTGGGGGTGTCCGCGCCCCTTGCCCCTCGGTCCAGGCGGCAGGGCCTGGCGGGGCGCTCGGCGTGCACGCGTCCGTCCCCAACGGAGCCGGCCTTCCCAGTGACAGAGCGCAGACGGGGCGGCTCCAGACGCACGAATGACTTTCCTAGGGGCAGGCGCGTGACAGGAGCTCAGATTTGATGGATAATCAGACCCTCACCGGGCACGCGGGCCGAGGCAGGGGCCAGCAGCGCCCTCCGCGAGGCGGCGCGGGGACGCGGGGCAGGGCCTGCAGCCCTGTGACTCCCGGGCGCGCCCGTCACGCTGTGTGTGGGGGCGGCCGTCCCCCGTCCCGGGAAGGAGCAGCGCCTGGGGGTCGCTCCCTGGCCCGTGTCCGGGGCCCACGGGACGGCAGGGTGGGCAGGCGGCGGGGCCCCTCAGTGTCCCCACGCTCAGCCCCGTGCGGTGTCCCCAAAGCTGCGGCCACTGCGTTTGGGAGCTGCGTGGAGACAGGCGGACCGAGCGGGGCACGGGGGTGGGGGCGCCCACGGAGGCCCCGGTGTCCGCCGCCGTCGGCGTCCTCCTGGACCTCAGCGGCGCTGACCGGGTGCTGGTTTTACAAATACCCATTAAACGGCATGGAGCTATGCACTTTTCTATGTGTTGTTTTATTTTACAACATTTTGAAGAATTTAAATAATAAAGAACAGCCCGTGAGCCAGGAGCAGGCGCTTCCGGGCGTCTTAGTAACCGCAGAACTTTGGGCAGGAAAAGGAAGGGCAAGGCCACCAAGGGCCGTGTCCCCGCGCTCGCTCCCCGGTCAGCCGCGGTCACACGGGCTCGGTGTCGCTGCGTCCACTCTGCAGATGAAGAAACGGCCTCGGCGTGGTGAGGGAGGCCCCCGGCCCCACGCCCCTCAGGGCAGGGCCGCCTTCGGCCAGCACTCCCCTGGGGTCGGCCCAGAGCCTGCCATCCTGTGGTGACATGAGGACATGTCCTCTGAGGCCAGCTGGCCGCTGGCATGGCCCTTCGGCACGAGAGCCCCCTGCGATGCAGTCCCCGGGGCGGGGGGGGGGGGGGGGTTAGAGAAAGGTCACTGTGTGAGGGGGTGACCGAGGGCGTGGCAGAGAGTGCGGTTTCGTGGGACGGTCCCAGCAGCTCGGGACAGCGTGTTCCGACGTGCAGGCGTGAAGGACAGAGTCTGACGAACGTTGCTGCTGGGAGGGTGTGAAGCCCCCGAGTGGCTCCTATCCAAACGCTGTGCCCGCCGACCCCCGCCGCGGTGCCTGGGCAGCCTGTGGCCCTGAGCCCCTCGGGGGGTGTGGCGGGGAGAGCCCCTGCTTCCGGTGGCTGGAAGCCCCCGCTGGCTGGACGCAGCTCCCCTGGACCCGGAGAAACGGGCCAGCGCTGGGGGCCCAGGACGGCTGACCCGTCTCTCCAAGTGCTGGCTCCTGCCACGAGGCGGGGGGCGGTGCGGGGCCGGCGTCCCGGGCCCTGGGGACGCGGGCAGCCGCTGCCACCCTGCGCTTGGGCCGGTGTGGGGCGGAGCGGGGCCCACGACGCGCCGTCCGCCTCCTGAGCACCCTATGCTCGTAACCCCGGTACTATAATGCCGCCCCGCGCCCCCAAGCAGGGTGCCTCGGTCTGGATATAAGCGGCAGGAGCTGGGGGCACACAAGCCACTCGAGGAGATGAGTGCGTTTCCCTGAAGCACACGACTGACGTTGTTAAAGCTGCAGGGCTGTCCTTTCGCCAGACGCCGACAGGCCCGGGGGTCGGGGCCCTGCTCGGGCCACGGCGCAGGGCTCAGGGTGGGTCAGGGCTCAGGACGCGTCAGGAAAGGTTCCAGGCAGCGCCGGCGTGCAGGGGCCGTGGGGGCTGCGTCGGGGGACACACGTGCCCAGGAGCGGGGCCAGCCCCCCGCAGCGCCCCTGGCCCAAGGCAGGGCCCCCAGCACGTGCTCCGGCCCCCAGGGCCACGTCAGAGGGGAGCAGGGGGACACGGCCGTGCTCCGCCGTCTGCCCCGGGGCTGCGGTCCCCCCCTTCGGAGAAGCTGGGCCTGCGCCGGGTCCGTGGACCCGTCTGTCAGTGTGGGGGGGTGGGCGGGGGGCGGGGGGGGCATAAACGCAAACGCGGATGCGCTATGAAGCTCCTTATCCACCCGCCTGAATTCCAAGACAGAACGTGAGGCTTCGAGAACGGAGTCCGGGGTTGGGGGTGGCTCGGGCTGGCCTGGTGTGCGTTTTGGAAGCGCGCGGTCGATGGCCAGGGTCTCGGGAGCAGGGTGGCGGGCCAGCTCGTCCCCGGCCGCAGTGCTGCAGTCAGGGTTCTGTCCCAGCGCTCACGCCCGGGCCGCGGGCTCCCCAGCCGGGTCCGTGTCCCAGCCTGCCCCCCGCTGCGCCGGCTCAGGCGGGGCCCCTCTCGGCACCGCGGGTGGCAGTGACAGGTGGCAGTGACAGAGCCTGCCCGGAGCCAGAGCCGCGGTGACAATCAACGGGTTGGTCCGTGTGAGGGTCCCGGGCATGTCCGGCATGGAGTAAGCACTCAGTAACTGTTGGCTAGTGGCCGGGCAGGGGGACGGGGCCGCGGTCCTGACCCCGACCTCAGCCCGGACCTCCCACCGACTCGTCCGCCCGAACCTGGACCCTGTGGGCCCTCGGTGGCTCGTGGCCTCCGCAGCCACGTCCCCCACCCGTGCGGCATGGCGGGGGCTCCCTGAGAGAAACAGTCGTGGGCTCCCCGGGCCGGGGGTGTCGTGACTACAGCTCGTGTCCCCACACGCAGGGGCGCCGCCCCGTGCTGGCCTGTCCCAGGGGCTGGTGCCCGCAAGCCACCCAGACCCGCACACCCCTCAGAGGGTCCCCCAGAGCGCGCACACACTCAGCTTCTCCGCTGGGCCAGGCACAGTTTCCTCACGTCCCCGGGCGGGCCGGGCCGGGCCGGGCACCGAACGCTGACGGCCAAGGGCTGACCGTGCACCACTCCTTCCGCGTGTCCCTGTAAGTGCACCGCCCCCCGAGCCCGGACGGGCAGCACGGGACCCCCCCTCACCCCAGGCGGCTGGGCCCCACCTCAGCCACACGCGGACACGTGGACACGCGGACACGCGGACACGCAGTCACACGGACACGCGGTCACGCGGACACGCGGTCACACGGACACGCGGTCACACGGACACGCGGACACGCGGACACGCGGACACGCAGTCACACGGACACGCGGACACGCGGACACGCGGACACGCGGACACGCGGACATGCAGTCACACGGACACGCGGACACGCGGACACGCGGTCACGCGGACACGCGGTCACGCGGACACGTGGACACGTGGACACAGGACACGCGGACACGTGGACACAGGACACGCGGACACGCGGTCACGCGGACACGCGGTCACACGGACACGCGGTCACACGGACACGCGGACACGCGGACACGCGGTCACGCGGACACGCGGTCACACGGACACGCGGTCACACGGACACGCGGTCACGCGGACACGCAGTCACACGGACACGCGGTCACACGGACACGCGGACACGCGGTCACGCGGACACGTAGTCACACGGACACGCGGTCACGCGGACACGCGGTCACGCGGGGGGGGCCGCACACCTGGCACAGAGAAGCGACCCTGGAGGGCTGCGGGGGGAGGGGCGTCCCCCTTCTGAGTTTGACAAACCCAGGCTGTCGTGGGACCAGAAAGGCCTTTGGCTTAAAAGATTTGGGAGAAAACCTGGTGGGCAGAGCGAGACCCCCACTGTCCCCGGCCCCCCGTGCCGGGACGCCTGTCGCGGGCTGTGGACAGGAACCCGAAGGCTATCGTTCGTGGTCTCTGGAAAAGAGCTTACTCTCATCTCCGGGTCAGGCCCTGGGAGGGCCGTGGGGGTGACGGGAGGGGCCCCCCCTGCCCCGTTTCCCGGGGGAACCCCTAGAGAAGTGGCCGGACGCCGGAAACGCCCCGCGGCTGCGACTCGCTGGCAGGGAGGCCGAAGTCGGTTCCTCTGTGCCTGAGACGCGGCACACTGATGGGACTGCAGGGGCAGCGGGCGGCGGGGCCCAGGGACTGGGGACCCAGCGCGGCCGGGGCCATCCCAGCGGACGCCGGGCGGACCCGGGCCCCGCTCAGCCCTCCCGGCCCCCTTAGCCACGGCGCGGGAATGCCGGCGTGGCAGACAGAGTTCCCGCCCCCAGGCTGACAGCCTCCGAGACGCATGGACAGGCAGAGCTCTGAGCTGACATGCGCAGCCGTGCGGACACATGCGTGTGCTGCACGCACACGAGACGGGTCGACCCGTGGGACACGCGTGACGTGTGTGGGGGTCTCTGGCTGTCAGGGTGCCGTCCACGGGGGCTGGGGCACCGCAGCTCCTGCCACTCCTGTCACGTGACGGAGAGTCAGCTGACGTCCCCTCGTCCTCAAGGAGACTGGGACTCCGTAAGCAAGAGTGACCCAGAAGGGGCCAAGGTGTAGGTGGGGACACTCGATGGGGGACAGCGATGAGGGCCCTGGGCAGCAGCCGCGGCAGGAGGGCCGTGACTGGCGAGGCCCGGCTCCCCGCGCCCAGGCCCTGAGCCGCCCTTCACGGGTCCCGCAGGCACAGAGGGCCCCGCCCCCCGGGGACAGACGCCCCTTTCCGTGTGCCGGAGAGGGCCCCGCCCCAGGCCCTCATGTCACTCCCCGGAAGAAAGGCCGGTGGAAGAGAAGAGAGAGAAACCCCGGGAAATGACATTGACCCCTCACGCTAAGCTTTGAACTTGACGGTGACTGAGGAGACATCACGGATATAGCTGAGAAGTCCCGGAGGGGGTCGCAGGCGCCCCCGGCCCGGGACAGAGCGTGTGCTCTGCTCGTGAGGGCCCGGCGCGTGGGGGCCGGCGGGTCGTGTCGGGCTGTGGTCTCCCACCGTCCGCCATGGACTCGCGGGGGAGCCCGAGGGGGGGGGCAGGAACATTCTAGAAGAGAGTGGAGAGCAGCCGGGGCCACTGCCATCCGCAGAGGGCTGGCGGCAGGCCCCCCCCCGAACCCTGGAGCCGGAAAGCCACTTAGGAAACACAGGCTCACACCGGGGGACTCCACGGAGGCGGCACCCCCGACGGGCAGGGGTGCGGGGAGGGGGTGAGCGGCCGGGCCAAGTGGACGCGTGGGGTTCAGGGGTTGGGGAGAAGGAGCAGGCGAAGCTGCTGCGTGGAACCTGGCCGGGGCCGCTGTGGGCCGCGGGGTTCACCGGTCTCAGCGGGAGAGGCGGGCTGAGGGGCAGCCGTGTGGGGGTGACCCGACACGAGGGAGGCGCCTGTGGAACGTCCAGCGGGAGAGTCCTGCTGGCCGGGGACGCCGTGCAGCGCTGAGGCAGGAGATGGGGGCGCGGCGTGCAGGGGGCGAGGCGGCAGGCGTGGGGCCAGGCACGGACCCCTGCAGGGCTTGGGCGGGGCCAGGGGGTGGCAAGCGGCTGGGCTTGCCATTCCTGCCGCCTTCTCTGTCCTCGCCGAGCCTGGAGTCAGCGCAGACGCCCGACTGAACCCCTTGTTCTCGTCTCCCAGCGCCCCTCGTCTGCTGGGAGCAGCCGGGCAGCCCGCCGGCACCGGGAGGTGACGAGCCTCCGCCTCCCCTGACGCCCCGACGGTCTCCGGCTGGGGGGGATGGGCCACAGCCACCCATCACCCTGGGGGGCGCTGCCCCCAGCGTACACCTCATTCTGGTTTGGAGACCACGTACACGTCTGGCCCTTCACCCCCCGCGTGGCCACATGATGCACGCCTCGTCACAGAAACGAGCCGGGCTGGGGACCCGTGGCCGTCCTCAGAGGACGTGGGTCGGCCGAGGCCCCCCGGCCACGCTCGGATGCAGGGACCGAAGACCCCCCGCCAGCTCCCCACGACCCCGGCTCCCCGCCCCTCGGTGCCACACCCGCCGGTTGCTCCGGCTGGGCGCCCCGTCCACGCCTCGTTTCTCTGATTGTGTGCCCCTTTGCCGCCTCGTGGGGACCCCCGCTCTCGGCGGCCCGCGGCCTCCCCGCTGCGTTCTCGAGGCCCCGAGAGGCGCAGAGCCCTGCAGCCCCTCCCGCGTCGCGCTGGACGGTTCGTCCACTGGGCGGACGGCTGCAGGCCGGACCCTGGGACGGAGCGAGTCCAGCTCAGTCCCTGCCCCGTGGTGTGGACAGATACGGGGGCGGACGTCACAACAAGGGGCGTGCACAGCCAGCCCCGGAGTCAGGGGCAGTCTCCCCCACGAGGGCCGTGGAGTGGGACAGCGAGGGAGGCGTGCGGGGGCGGGGCCGGGGACAGCGGGGCACGGCTGGGGGCCCTGGGGGCGGGTGGCAGCCCGCGGAGGCAGCGAGCCCACCCCAGGCCGGCCAGGCTGGGCAGCGTGCCTCAGGGTCAGGGTGGGGAGCAGGGCAGAGGGCGGCCGACGGGCCCGTCGTTGTCATCATCGTAGGGAGAAGGAGCTTGGACTTTATCCGGGAGGCGACGAGGGCGGGTGGCTTCTCGTCAGCGGGAAAGCAGGAGGAGGTTTGGTTGTGGAGAGCTTGGCTGGGCCCTGACGGGCAGGGAGAAGGGCCGCGGGGGGAGGTCCTGACGTCAGCCCCGTTTACAAACCAAACGCCGACGTGCACGTGGAGGAGGCCTGGCTTCGGCCGTGAGCCCCCGGCCCTGAGACGCCGGCCTCAGAGGCAGGCGTAGACCCGCCCGGCACACCTGGGCCCCCGCTGCCCAGCCCTTACTGGGTCGTGCACGCCCTTCCCTGAGCTTCCCGCCTGTACGTACCCCGTTGTCGTGAAAAGTGTCCCCTCCGAGGGACTCCAAGATGGCAGAGCCGGCCGCGGAACCCATGAAGAAGGGGTCATGCTGGACGCCCTGGGAGCTGGCCCGTGAGGGGCCGGCCAGCGCAGCGGACGGGGACGGCCCCCTGCCTGCACACCCTGGCTCGTCTCCCACGTGGCCCGTGGAGGGAGGTGGGAGAGAGGACCACTCCGACCGGGGGCGGGGACATAGAAGCTCCGGGGTCGAGCCAGGCGGTTTTTTGGACAGAAATGGCACGTCCACACTCCAGTCCGAGGTCAGGACACATTAGAGACTGTTTTTTAAAGGTTGCTGCTCCGAGCACCTGTTGTTTTTGAGAATAGAGCTTCACTCCTGGCGGATGAGACGGACTGAGAAGCGTGAGACGCTGTCCGTGGTGTCCGTGGTGCCTGTGGCCGGGTCGGCCATTGCTGAGGCTCCGTAGTGATCGGCCACAGGGAACCGGAGGTCGGGTGTTCTCTCTCAGGTCCAGGAATGCTGCTTGGAAAGACAGTAGCAAACCACTGAACTCTAAACTAGGTGGAAACGAGTGGCAGACACCACTGATTCTTTATTTAACGGACACGCACGCCGTTTGCAGAGAGCAATGAAACCGTTCGATGTGACAGCACGGTTTTTTGGGCCAGAGCAAAGTTGAGAGCAGATGGCAGGGCAAGAGTTTATTTAGCAGCCGGAGCTTCGCCAGCAGACACAGGTGTCACGCTGTCCCAGGCACGTGCGCCGCGTGACGAGGGCCAGAGCTCGCCGGGGCGCGGGCTGGAGGGGCCCGGGCACCGTTAGCAGCCGGTGGGGAGCCTGCGTGACGGGGGGCAGGCCGAGTGGCACTGACCCCGCACCTGAGGAGGGGCCCAGGGGGTGCAGGCGGGGAGCCGGGGAGCCCTGCCTGACAGTGGCGGGGAGCCGAGGGGCGGGGCAGTGACCCCGGGGGGGTGGGGAGCGCCGGGGGCACGGCGGTGAGGAGCGGCTATCCCAGGGAGGGCAGCTCGAGGGGACAGGCGGCCGGGAGGGGCCTGGGGACCGCAGGGGCCAGCGCGGAGGAGACGGAGGTGGCGGTGGGGGCGCACGGTGACTCGTGAGAAGAGCTCCACAGGTTGGTGGCTGTCCCCACGGGGCACTCCGAGTGACCGGTGTGACCTCGCCTTGAAGCAAGCCCCCGAGATGTCCTGGAGTCTTGTTCAAGGCGGAGGCTGTTGTCTGATGCTGACGGCGGCTTTCTTGGGAGAAGGGAAAGTTCCCCCCACATTTCACACATCCTGAGCATAGCGGGTCCTTTTAAACCAAAAAATATATATATAAAAAGATTTAAATATTACCAGCAAAGCGAACAATGTTGTCATGGCCGGATTCTGGCTGTCACCTCAATTCAAGTCTGAAGCGCAAGTTTATAACGCAAAGGAGGGTGAGCTACTAGCCTCGTGGGGAGAACGCCAGCCCCATCAGTGCGGTGTTTCTGAACGCGGGTAACGTGCCTCCGAAGCCCTGACCCTCCCAGCCCACCGCGGGCTGACCGGGGTCTCCGTGGGAGCCGAGGGCCCGGTGCGGGAGCCCGCGGCTCTCCTGGGGCCCTCACCTTCCAGGAGGCCATCCCCGGGGACAGGAGGGGCGGCCACCGCTGCCTTGCATTGGTGCTGCGGGCTCGCCCACGGGCGCCTCGTGCCCGTGAGCGCCAGGAGCGAGCGCATGAACGAATGAACGAATGAATGAGAGAATGGATGGAACGGTCGGCGCGCGCAGCCCGCCCGCAGAGCCCACGGGCCGGCGGTGGAGGCGGACGGCCCAGAGAAACACAGAGTCCTCAGGCCGGAGACCGTCCTGTTTCCTGCTGAAGAAGGACACGGGGGGCAGCCGGGCGGCAGCGGCTGCGCCTCCCCCCTCTCCCTTCGTCCCGGTTTCCTCCCCACGCCCCTCACGTCCCCGTCTCATCCATTCAACAAGTATTTATTGGGCACCGACGACAAGGCCCGGCAGCGACCGGGACGCGCCGGGCGCCACCCTGCCACAGCGGGCCTGCCTTCCGGTGACGAGCGGCCGGGAGCACGGCCAGGCGCCGGGTGGCGTCGGGTGGCGTCGGGTGGCGTCGGGTGGCATCGGGTGCCGTGGCAGGGGAGAGGCTGGGTGCGGGGGGCTCCTGCGACCAGGCCAGCGTCCCTCTGCCCTGCCCTGGGCACGCCCACGCCTGGTGCGGCCCCTGCCTGCTGCTCGCAGACGCGTCCCAGACGGGCCACCCGCTGGGTGATCCGAGCGCATGGCGCCCACGCCCAGCCCCAGCTCACGCCCCTCCCGCCGGCCCCTCCTCCTCCGTGTCCCTCCGTTCGCTCGCAGTCATTCATTCATTCATTTCACAGACACTTAGTGAGCGCCGGATGGCGCGGCTGCGTCAGCTCCGGCGTCAGGCTCTGGGGCCTCCAGGGGCTTGGAGGACAAGCCCCTTCTCCTGCTGTGCCTCAGTGTCCTCGTCTGTAAAATAGGGGCGACAGCGCGGGCTCGGCGCCAGCATGTGTGGAAGGCGGGAAGGAAAGGCGTGGGGGAGGGGAGGAGGGACATGGTGGGGGGAGGGGAGGGGAGGGAAGAGGTGAGGCGCGGGGGGACCAGTGGGAACGGCAGGTGCCACCCCCCCCATGAGGGCCCAGTGACTGCCCGCAGGGACCCGGTGTTGGCACGTGGCTGTGTCCGTGGCTGCCCGCCCCAGTGCAGGCGTCATCGTCCCCTGAGGGGGGACACCGGGCGTGCCGGCGGTCCCCGTGGGTGGCGCCCCGAGTGCCCACGATGTGCCCTCACGTGCACACGCCAAGACCCCGCCATGCTCAGCACCTCGTGCCCGGGGCCCGTCACTCCCGCCCTGGCCCCGAGCGGGTGGCCACGCCGGCTTCAGGCTGCAGGGACAGTGAGGCGGCCCGGAGCGGGACTGGCGGGGGGAGGGCGCCCTGCCGCCGACAACGACGCAGCTGCCCCCACGTCGCTGGGAACGGGTCACGCGAACCGCGTCACGCGCACCGCACTCCGAGCCGCGCGCTCGGGCTTTGTCCTCGAAGCAGGGGGGCCCCCAGGGCGCAGCGTGACCGGAACCCCACTGCAGAACGAGGCAGGGGGCGTGGGGGACACAGGTCCCAGGGAGGGCCGCCGCCAGCCTGTCGCAGGACGGCGGCCGAGACGGGGCGGGGTCATGACCTGTAGCAGACGGAACTGAAACCGTGGCCCCTGTGGGGGACGGGGGGGACGGGGGGGGGGAAGAGGCTGAAGGAGGAGGGGACGCAAGCACGACGAAGCCCCGCCCACCTGGAAGGACCCGCGGGGGGGGCGGGGGGGTGGGCGGGAAGAGGCCCCACGAGCTCCAGGAGCGGCAGCTCCCCCGTCCCCACGGGGGAGCCCCCCGTTCTTAGACCTCGTTCGACAGGGACAAGGAAACTCTAAACGGATCAGGGAGAAAGACTTGGGGACACCGCCACCTAGACTCAGCAGCGCCTCAGCAACGGGGAAGAGGCTGACACGCCCGCAGCGTTACCCGTGACCTGTGGTCACCGCATCTACAGGGTTAAGGGACGCTTTCCTACTTGTGCTGCTATAAACGCATTTTAAAAGCCTGCAGACGTCACTGCGTCTACCTTTAGAAAGTTTAAAGCCCACGTCGCCGGAAGATAGGCAAACGCTCACAACATCCGTCTCGCGCGCCCAAAAATGTCATGACTCCCTAAGACGGACCCATCGGGGATCTGCATCGGGATGTCCCCGGCCGTCCCCGCGGGGGCCCCACGCGGCGGCCGCGGCCGCCCTCTCTGGAGTCCCTGAGTCCCTGACCCCACGGCGCTGGCGGGAGGAGCCGCCCGGTGTCGGTGTCGGGCCCGACGGCCCCCGGGACGCCGCGCGGTCCTCACCATGTCGCTCAGCGGGTCTCTCTGCCCCCCACAGCCCCCCAGGGCCCTTCGGGGCGAGCGCAGGGCCCGGGGGACGCCGTGTCGCCCGCATCTCATCTCGTCGGGGATTGAGGCTTTGGTTCCACGTTGCCTGCCCCCCCCCCCACGCCGCACTGCTAACCCAACGTGGCTGATTCCGGGCGAGGGGTGAAGAACAAGGGGGCTGTTCCAGAACGCGCAGGTGTCCCCAGCTCTGATGGGGCATTAAAGACACAGGGCCACCTCCGGGAGCGGCGCCCCACGGCTCAGACCCAGACTCGGGGCGCTCTGCGCATCGGAAAGCATGACTGGAACTGGTTAAAAAAAAACGTGGATGATATAAATTTACTGTGACCCTCAGAATTCGACCGCAGTGCTCAAAAGACAGACCCCGGGTCACCGCGAGCAGGACAGGCTCGGGGGCCGTCCCTCTGCCCACTCGAGCTATTTGTGCGAGGTTTCCATCCGCTCCGTTTCGACAAGTAGCAGTTTTTTCTTTCATGCTCGTGATGACCGGACTCACCTTCACAGTGATGACAACCAAACACGCGCGTGCACACACACACACGCACACACACGCGTGCAGCCAGACTTTACTCCGAAACCTAGACTACACGTTTGCTCGGTAAAGGGCGCCTGGTTTGGGTCACTCTCCTCTCTCGCACGTGAACAGGGCGCGCTGACGTCGCGCTCGGGCCACGGAAGTCATGCTACGGGGAACAAAGTTAAGACGGCACAGGAGGAAGGGGACAATCTTTGTAAAAAAGATGGGCGCCCGAAGCCGAGAGTTCGGACTGGGACGTGAGTGTCTTCTGCGGGGAGGGAGGGCAGAAAGTAAGGATCGTGTTGGATACGGAGTGTGGACCGAGTCGTTTGGGCCCCTCCGCCCCCGCCCCGGCGATGTGCCCGCCTCGCGAGGGGCCCGCCTGCCTCCTCTCCGGCCCGGGTCACGCGGGTCACCGTTGTCGCGAGGCCTGCCCCGCCGTTCCTACAGATGGTGCAGGAAGAGAGTCCTATTTGGGTGTGAAACGCATCTTTAAAAGTTGATCCCATCGAACAGCGATCCTGAGGCAGGAGTTTCTCAGACACACGTTGGAAAAGCTCGGGTTACGTTCATCCGCAAGTCTGAGGTTACGAAACCGGTCGCCGGTTTTACACTTGGTTTTGATACCGGTTTTTGATGTTCGAATAGTTTTACTGTGTAGACATTAAATATTGCATTCCGATAGCAAACACCCCAGGCGCGCCTGACCGTGCAGGCAGCCGGGGGAGGTCAGGACAGAGGCAAGGCCCAAACCCGCCACGGAGCTCACCGGCTCCGCCCCGTCTACACTGCCGGCGGCAGGGAGGGGAGCCCGGCCCAAAGGTCCTCTCTGCTCGGCATAAAACATGTTTTTCCTTCGCGAATATTCGATTCCCAGTAAGGGGGAGACACAGAACCAAAAAGTTGGGGCGTTTGTGTGTGGCGCGGTGCAGGGCCCGCTGGAAGTGGGGGTGCTCGGGGGGGGGGGGGGGGGGACCGTCCCGTCACTGCACAGAAGCGCTCTCCCTGAGAATCCGAGAGCTTCCGCCCTGCAGAGCCCGGGGTCACCCCCGAGCCTGGCCGGCCAGCGGGAAACCACCCCGCACTGACGGTTAGGTCGCTGCACGGGATTATGAGGACCAGGGTCGCCCCCTGGCACCCCGCCCCCGCCAGTCTGTCCGCCCCTGACTCGCCTACCCGTCCTGAGAGGTCCTTAGAGTGATCCGTCGCTCACTAGTGTCTTGTAAACGGACTGAATCTGAACCGCCAGCCCCTCAGTCACAGTGCTCGCCATGTGGACAAGCCTGGGGGAGGGGGGCTTTTCTTGGTATTTTCACCCCAGTTTCCAGAGACAAAGACGTGGGCGTGGCTCTCCTGGCTGTTTAAGCCACAGAGCTGTATTAAGCGACAGACGACACACAATTCGGGGCCTCTGATATTTCTCACCACCAGAATAGAGCAGTTGCACACGTGGTGGGCGCTGCGGACGGAGCCCTGACTGTGACCCTAGCTGTGGCCCGGCTGCCAGGGCCCCCCACCCCAGAGTGGCAGCAGCCTTCTTTCCCAAGGCCGCCCCCTCGTCTCCACAAGAACCTTCTCGTGGTCTCGGCGGGTCAGCCCGAGCCGTCTCCGCCCGCGGCTTCTGCGCTCGCCACTCGGGCCCCGGACCTAGCGTCCCGTCCCTCGGCCCCGGGAAAACAGCTCTGCTTCCGAGACGAGCTTCCTGGGCAAGAAGTTGAATTCAGTAAATGGGACCCCCAAGGTGACCCCCGCCTCCGGCCCAGGCAGCACCAGCTGCAGCCCCTGGCGAAGGCGTCTGCTGGGGGGCCACGGCTGCCACGGCCGCAACGGCCGCCACGGCCTCCACGGCCACCACGGCTACGGCCGCCACGGCCACCACGGCCACCATGGCCGCCCTCTGACTGACGTCCAGCCGCACCGGTGCGAAGCTAGTTTCTTGAGTTCCGTCTCATCTGTGCGTGTGGCCCTCTCCCGGCCGGCCCCGCGTCCCCCGCACTCTGTCCTGTGGGTCCCGGGCCCTGAGGTGACGGCTGTGGCGATCCGAGGGTGTCTGGGGAGAAGCACACAGAGCCCGGCCCCACGGAGACCCGCCCCCGACTCGGTCCTTCGCTCTGTGAAGACGTCGCCGAGTTCTCTCTCCAGGCGTGGTCCGGGTCGCGGGGGGTTAATATTTCTGTCAGCTTCAACTTCTTCATCTTCATCAATTGCTCTGTCTTCAAGGTCCCGCGGCCCCCCTGGGCGGCCCACCACAGTGACGCTCCCGTCGCCCGACACCCGGCTTCCCGGGGACGGTGGCGGCCCCCCCGCCAAGCGTGAGCAGCTCAGCGGCATGTGGGGCCCTAGAGCGGGCCCCGCAGGGCCCCTGCCGATGGCCTCTGTCACCGTCACTTCTGCCAATGTTTCTGGATCGGTGGCCCGAGGCTCCTCGGCCCCACGTCCCCCGGTCCATGAGCTGTGGCCGTGGTGACGGTCCAGCCCTGAGCCTGGACGCGTGTGTCTGTGGGTCCCAGCCTTGCTGTTCGCGTGTCCCGTACACACAGGGCTGTCCCCCCGTTGTCTGAGATGCTGGGCAAGGACCTCCCTTCACTAGAGCGATGAACGCCAGCCCCACCCTGCCCCCTCCAGCACGCGGGCGCGCGCGTGGGGCCGCGGCCACTCGCCATCTGCCACCGTCACACTCGTGGGACGTGGGAGCGCGTTGCAGACCACTGTCCCCAGCCCCGCTCCCGCCCCCTCCCCGGGCGTCTCCCGCGGGGAGGTGCAGCGTCTGGGAGGGCGGAGCCGGCTCTGGGACCCACCGGGACACTGCGCACCCCGTCCCCGGCCTGAGTGCGCCCCGTCGGGGACCCTGCTGCGGGGCTGAGGCGCGTTTCCCCTCATTCCTCGCTGCTGCCGTCTGTGACCCTCGCAGCTCTGAGGGAGGCCCCCAGATCCTCCGGGAGGAACGATGGGGCAGAATCCAGTGCTGGAGTCTCTCCCGGACTGAGAGAGGGATGGACGTGGCAGAGCGTGAGGCCGAGCCGGTATCACGTCCCTGGGGGGCGGCGGGCCCGGGTGGGGGGTGCTGTGGGTGGGCGTGTGGGCCGGCCCTGGGCCAGCCCCTGCCCGGCCCGGCCCAGCCCCCGCCCGGGCGCGAGCCTCCGAGGGCGGCATGGGTGCGCGTCGGGGCAGCCCACAGACACAGACCCAGGGGGAGACGTGTGGGTGTGACACAGGGGACTGTCTCACGCGCCCACAGGGCCAACTGGGTGGTCCCCGCACGGCAGTGCCCACGGCTGTGGCCGGAGCCCGCAGCCCACAGGCTGCCGGGCAGGAGGGCCCTGAGCCGGCCGGAACCCCACACGGCCCACGCGGGCGCTCGGCGCCTCTGCCCTCGGTGACCAGAGGGTCCTGCGGAGGCCACAGTCCTTCGTCAAGGACCTAAACACACACTCGCGTGCACACTTACACACGCACGACCCGGGAGTCAGAGACACGGAGAGCTGACCCGGGGAGGAGGGAGAGAGCCGGGGCCGGGCGGCCGCGTCAGGCCAGCGGGCGGAGCCGACAGGACAGAAACGACGTGGGTGCGGCACAGGACGGCGGCCACCCCACTCCGCCTTCCCCCCATCCTTCCCCCACCCTCTGGCTGCGGAGAGGCCCCCGCCAGCTCCCGGGGGGTGGGGTGCCGGCAGATGTGGGCCCGCCCAGCCCAGGCGAGGCCGTAGCGGGGCACAGCAGGCACCAGCGGGCACGGCGCAGGGGGGGAGGGGCCCTCACACGGCCGGGAGCCCAGAAACAGTGGACGGCACATTCGGTGCCGACCCAGCAGCACAGGCCGAGCGAGAACCGTCTGGGTTTAAGGAAGAGGAGGGAGGTGGCAGCCGTGCTGAGCGGCCAGCAGTGAGACTGCGGGAACGGGGGTGTGTGGAGCGTCTGAGATTCGCTCCCCCAAACCCGTCTGCATTTAACGCCTGCACTTTCCGTTATCCGCTGGCAGAAAGAACAGTTCTGTGGCCGCCAGTGCCACCCCCGTCACTGAAAGGGCACACCGCTGACATCAGGGCCTCGCCTAGTCTGCCGTCCCCCCCTGTGACATCCGTGTCGAAAACCAAAGTCAAGAACGGCTCAGAGACGCCACAGGCCGCGGCGGCCGGGAGCCCGTGGGCCGTGTGGGCTTGGAAACGCAGTTCTGAGGTTTCTGAGCGTCTCCCGCGTGCTCCGCCGTCCCGGGGGCGCCGTGTCCCTCCCGCCTGACAGCCTGTGACCGTCCTTGCCCCCGTGTGGGGCCTCCACGCGCACCTCCCGGCAAGGGGCCGAGCCCGGCCCACGCGGCCTGAACCCCCAGAGGGCTGGCCCAGCCTCCCGGCCCTTCTGGGGGACGCTTCCACCCCTACCAGAGCCCAGCAAACCCATTTCTCAGACCCCCAAAGCTCTGGTTCGCTCCCCAGCTCTGGCTCCCGCCTGAGTATTCCCGCGCTGTCAGCACCCGCCTTACACCCCGACAACGCCCACCCCCCCCCCCGGGTCGTCCAGGGAGCGGCGAAGGCCCGGCCCGGAAAGGCTGTGGGTTCACAAAGCTGTCCCCTGAGCGCAGCCTCACAGCTCGGAGGCTGTGTGGCCTCAGGGCTGACGGCTGCAGGTCTCGCCTCAGGCCAAGGGGATGCCCAAGGGCCCGGGCCTGAGCGAGCGGAGGTGGCAGCTGAAATCTGCCGGTGACCAGCGGGGTGGCCGTGGACCCCAGCTTGCTGAAGGAAGGTTCTTCATCGGTGAAAGGGGAGTGTCCGCCGTCTCACGGGGGCGTGGCTGGTCCAGCAGGACGCCGAGTGGCACCCGGCTCGCCGAGGCGTGGACACGGCACCTCCTGTGCGTGGCCGCGGCCTTGGAGGTGGCCTTGCTTTAGGAGCGCTCGCTGTGCGTGCATACGTGCCACCGTGCGGGAGAGTCACCCTAGACAGGGTTTTGTCCTCGGTCCGTAGGGACCCTTTCCCTGTGGCGATGTCGAAAGTCATAACCAGATACGAGACTTCAGGGAAAGCAATGAATAATCTCCAGGACATGCCGCCAAGAAGGAGACGGGAAGGAGAATCTCCTTATTCCCAGCCCGAGTGATGCTTCGCGTGGCCTTCTCGGCGGCAGCACCGCCGCTCAGACAGCTGCCAGGGAGCGCCGGCGCGGCTGGCCGCCCCCGATCACGTGGAAGGAGACGACGTGCTATCTGCCTTTCTCTGTCTGACTTTTTCCACTTAGCGTAGTGGACGCTGATGGCTGCCGGAAGCGAGGGGACTTGGGGGAACGGGGTGACCAGGGTGAAGCGACTCAGAAGTGCGCACGATCGGCAGCTATGAAATAGTCACGGGGATGTGAGGCACGGCACAGGGCGCGGCGCCAGCGACGTGGTGGCAGGAGCCCCGTGTGGCGCCGGGTGGGGGACGAGACCAAGGGGGGGGCACTTCCTAAGTCGTACGAAAGTCCGACGGCCATGCTGCACCCCTGAAGCTAATATAATATTGTATGTTGGCTGTATTCTAGTAAGAACCCTTTTTAAAGCCAGTGTATTTGGCATTGCGCTGGAGTAAGTGGCGATCTGTGGGCGGGAGCGACAGAAGCTAGAGACTGCCCTAAAAGTCCTCGCCGAAAAGGCTTTGACGCCGATTTCTGGCCCCCAAAGGCAGGGGCGGCCCCTCCCCATTGGATAACGGCCCGGAAAACCGGGCCCGTAGGCCGCTTTGGCTGCGACAGTGACCAGGGCACGGAAGCCCCTGGAAAGTGACGCCCAGTTTGCCAGAGAACCGAGGCCGGGGACCCTGAACTGTGCTCACCGCTGGAGTCTTAGGCGCCCTGGGGGCAGGGGCTGCCCGCAGGGGGACAGTGGGCCACGGGTCCTGTACGCGGGAGGGGCGAGGAGGCTGCCACGTCACCCAGACGCCGCGGTCAGGTCCTTCCCCGCCTGGCCCCGGTCCTTGTGTCTGGGGAAGGCAGGGCAGGAGGAGCGGGCACGGTCACAGGCCAGCAGACACCCCGTGATCTTCCCTGCTAAAGTGTCGATGAGGTGCCGAGGGGCGCCTCGGGGGAGGGGCCCTGCGCAGTTCGTGAATACAAGGAGTCAGCGTGCCGGTGACAGGTCCTTTTCTTACTAGGACCAAGAACAGACACAGCGACCAGAGGGGGTGGGTGACGAGGCAGTGATCGTATGGAAGGGACTAAAAGTCACAGGGTGTGTTGCGTTTTTATCTGAGAAATGTGACTCACGGGAGACTCTGTGAGCTGTGAGCCTGCGTTCTCGTCCAGGGTGCCGGTCGGGGTGTGCGGGGCGCTCTGACAGGCCCCCAAACCTCCGTGGCTGGAAACCATAGATGTTTATTTCTTGCTCTCATAGAGCCCAGCGGGGTCTGCGGAGGGGACCCTCTGCTCCACGCGGTCACGCAGGCATCGAGCCCCCCGGAGCACGTGGCTTCTGCGCCGCTGGGACCTCGAAGTCCTCGGAGGCGAGACAAGGGTGGCGGAGGGAAGACGGGGACGGGGCGGGGGGCAGCCAGGGCCAGGCTCGGCGGCCCCTGCTGTCACCCCCTCCGCTCACGGGAACGAGGGGGAACGGAGAGGCCCAGGTGCTCAGAGACGCTGGTTTCTTCTCCACTTTTATCTCAAAAATGAACTTGAAGTCGAGTCTTAGTTGAGGCCGCGTCGCCGCGGGCCCCGCGCTGGGGGACGTGGGTCCCCACGAGGCTGGTCGGTGGCCCCCGACGGGCCCTGCGGCGAGGAGCGACTGTGGGGACGCTCGCCGCCCGCCTCGGCTTCCCGCTGCGCGTCGGGGCAGAGCCGGATGGGCCCTCGTCGCCCGATCGTCACATTGGTCAAGGAAAGTCAGAATTCTGGACTTTTCCTTGAAAGCTCATGATGTGTGTGGCTCAGACCAAATGCCTGCGGGCCGCAGAGGCCGGAGGGGCTCCGCCTCCCGCACCCCCATAGCCGGCGCCCCAGGGGGCGGGGGGAATGCTCCCGGAGGAAGCGCCTCCGATAAACCCGACCTTGAAACAAGCCATCGGAGCTGACGGCGACCCTCGAGGTGCGAGTGGTCCACGGGGCCCCCGGGGGAGGCTGGGCCCTTCTCCAGGGGACCGTGCTTTGCCGGAGCGCCCCCATCCCGGTGTGGCCCGCCCCGCTTGACTGCGTGCAGGGGGGCCGCGCTGCGCCCCTGTGATGTCGGCTCGTACTCAGCACGGCTTCAGGACGCCGCTCCCGACGGCGGTCCACGTGGTGTCCCCGCGTGGCCGTCTCGGCTCGTCGCCCCCAACTTAAATCTCGGTCGAAAACACGTTTGATGAGGTCGAGAAGGGACCTCCCCACACGGGAAGGAAAGGGCTAGAAATAGCTGCAGCACTGGAGGGGCTTGGGCTGCCGCTGGCTGCTTCGCAACCCTTGACAGGCGATGCGTGCTCGGCGAGGCAGAGCAGGCGTGAGCGGTCTCAGCTCCGCCTGCCGCCAGCGCCTGGAAGCGGTGACAGGCTCAGGCCGTGGCCGAGTGCCCGGGTCACGCTGGCTTTCCACCCGGCGCCTCCGCAGAAGGACGGGAGCCCCTCGGAGCAGTAGCCGGGAAAGGAACAGCAGCAAGAAAATGCAAAAATGCTCAAAGAATTACGCAGACACGAGAAGGGGGGAGGGGACAGCTTGACAGCACCCCCTCCCGTCTGCGCTCCGGTCAGTGGTGGGTGCTGTGCGCTGAGGGAGACATGGGGGAGACGGGCTCGGTGCCATTCGCTGCTCTTCTTACTTTTAAAGGTTGTGTTTCTTTAAAAGCAAAGCGAGTTTGCGATGGTCTGCGACAGATAGATTCTTGGCCTCAGTCGTTGAGATGCCTCCTGGGTACACTCGGGAGCATGCTTGTGGACATCGAGAGGACTGGTTTTGAAGTTTTTGTCTAACTCCGTTCATGGATGAATAAAGCATGGTGCCTTTTGAAAGAATCCCAATGGGCTGGGTTTGCGATTCCTTCTCTGTGTGAAATACGCGCAACGTGTGGATGGCAACCCGCTGATGACTCGCAACCCCTGGGCCCGGGCGAGTGAGGGGTGCCGCTGACCACAGGTGGACACCTGCGGATGTGGGGGCGGGGCGAACGGGAGGCGGGGACGCTGTCCCTTCAGACCTGATGCCCACGGAGGCGTGCGCGGGCCTGACGGGTGCTTGTCCCCGCTGGCAGGCGGGGTGCGCAGAGGTGGGGGGACCTGGGTGATTTCGGCGGCTCTCCGTGGACACCGGGGGAGCTGGTGGCCCGCGTGAAGGAGCCGGGCACACGCGGATGTGTCCGCGGGCCACGATGCACCTGCTGGGGACCCGGCCACGTCGCGCACCTGCCGCCCAGTGCGGCATCCCTATTCCGTTCCTGATGTGGGGACGGGGCGCAGGTCGGGTCAGGGGGCACGTGGGGCCAGCCCCGACGGGTGGCACGCCACAGACCGTCCGGACGCCCTCAGCCTCACGGGGCCGTGCGGGCGGGAACAGACTGAGGACCTTCCGGACGGCAGGACACGTGTGTGACGGCCACACGCACAGCGCGGGACACTCGGCGAGGCGTGGACGGGCCTGGGCACTGGACGTGACCTCAGCCCCGACCTCCTGATGGTCAGAGGGCCGCCCAGCCGGACGTCAGCCCGGACGCTGGGCAGGGAGGCGAGGGGGGCGTGTGGCCGGCAGGGGACAGCGTGCTGGCGGTTCTTGCAGTTCTTCCCGCAGTTCTTCCAGACGGTTAACGACGAGACAGAGGACCGGAGGGAAATAAAACAGAACGTTACCCAGAATCCCGGGATTCCGCCTGATTCTTTCAACGTTCCGTGAAGCTGTGCTCTGCGTCCCAGAGCTGCTCCTCTGGACGCGCGTTTCGTGATGGAGGGACGCTGTCAGAAAGGGACTCCCCTGTCTGTACCTCGCACCCGGGGTCCCCACAGTTCCAGCTGCTGTTTTTCCCTTAGTTTGTCCGTTTTTGCTTCACACGAGTTAAAGCTACGCTCTCAGATGCATTCGAGTTGAGAAAAGTCACGTCCTCCTGGGAAGTGTCCCTTGCGTAGTGATGAAATGTGTCCTTTCGCCCCTAGTAATATTTGGCCTCTACATTTTCTCTGTTGGTATCAATATAGCAAACGAGTCTTTGTTTCCTTGGACGTTTTTATCTTTCCTTTTATTTTCAATTCAGGATGGTTTTTTTGTATTTAGAGTGTGTTTCTTTGAAGCAGTATAAACTCGGATGTTAATTTTTAACCCAGTAAAACGATCCTCTTCTTTTAATGGACTTTTTTAAAAGTCAACTTACATGGAAGGTATTTACTGATGTACTTGGATGTAGGTCTTGTTAATTTTTATTAGTCATGTCTGCTTTTCTTCGTATCTTCTTTCTTCTTCTGATTTCTCGGGGCAGTGAATCGAGTATTTTAACGTTCCGTTTTATCTCCTAGATTTTTGGTGTTTCGTTCCATTTTCATGACTGCTGTGGCAATGGCGGGATGCCTTCTCCCTCGAGTCCCACCTGCCATAAATGGGCACTGGGCCCCCTCGTGCATAGCTCAGGGCACTGGTGACACCGAACTCCATTCGCCCCCCCTGCCCTCAGCGGCCTGGTCGTCACGGCTGACATCTCTGTGCAGGTTCCGCCTCCCACAAGACGGCGGGGTCACTGTGCTTTCGGCAGTAAACACTCTTTTACGTTCGGCCACGTATGTGCCCTCTGCCGTTCTGTTTCCTTCTGCAGGTGAGCTGGCAGCGACTTACCTGGATCTCTCCTAGTTTCCAGCTGCCTATTTTGCTTTCTTTTCTGATGGACATTTCCACTGGATTAGGAACGCTGGGCTGACAGAGATTGTATTTCCTTCCTTTTTTTCTTTCTTTAGCACCTTGAAGTTCTTTCATTGTCGTCTCAATTCCAAGGTTTCTGTTGCAAAGCCTGCTGTCGATCTAACTGGAGTTAAGGTGCCTCCCCCGTCTCCCCGTCCCCTGGCTGCTGTAAAGACCTTTGTCCCCCATCTTTGGTGTTCGGCGTTTGGGATGCATCAAAGTGTGACTTTTCTCTTTCCTGCTTGAGAGTCACTGAGATGCTTAAATCTGTAGATTGGGGTCTTTCATCGATTTGGAAAATTCGGTGTTGCTTTCGCCTCGTCCCCTCTCTCCTCTTCGGCTACATGTGTTGGATCACGTGTCAGCGGACTTCACACTCTTTACGAGCCGTTTTTATTTTAAATTTATTTTTCACTCTGTGCTTAAATTTACATCATTTTTATCGATCTGATTTTTAGTGCACCAGTTCTGTCTTTTTGTTTGTTTGGTGTGCTGTTAGACACATCCAAAAAGTTATTTGAAATTTTTAGGTTTCTAAGGTCCATTTGGGGTAGATGGCGAGATAAATAGAAAGATTGGTAGATTCTAGTCTCTGTTGAAATTCTCTGTTTTCATCAGTTTTGTCGACGTGGTTCCCCTATTTGCTCTAACATATTTACAGTCGTCATTATAAAACCTTGTCCATTAAATACGACATGTGAGTCATCTATTTATCTGGTTCTTTTAGCCTCCTGATGATGGTCATATGTCCGCTTTTTAAAAATGCACTGTAATTTTTTTTATAGTATGTCAGAAATCGCATATGAAAGCTGTGTGAAGACAGAAGGAGATGGCGTTGTCCCCAGAGGCGGTTCGCGCCTTCTCCGCCAGCCGGGCCGGGCGAGGCGCGCCCCTCCGGGACCCAGTGGTAGTCGGACGGGGAGCGATGAGGCTGTCGCTTTTGGGAGACTCGACCCTGTGGACTCAGTGTCTCGGGTGTGAGGTGTGTGCTTGGTTCTCGGGCGTCCCTTGACTTCTGAGCCAATGAGACTCTGAGACTTTATCCTGCCTTCCAAGCCCGGCTTACACCCGTCACCGCCACGCGCTCTGTCGCATTCCCTGAGCACGGAAAACTGTCCTGGCACGCGGGAGTGCCCCAGACGTGACCCCCTCGCACCAGTCCTCAGAGCTGTGCCGTCTCCCTTCGCCCTAGCAGGGCCCCTCCGCGGCAGGGAGCCCAGCTCTCAGCCCACCACACACCTGCCGGTCACGGTCACGCGGAGGGAGGTGGGTCCGCTCCGAAACGCAGTTCTCCACCCACGGTCGTTTACAGAGTGTGACATCCTGTAGTCCGTCCCGTTTCTCGTTTGTCCCGGCGGGGGCCGGGGGCCGCCGTCAGCTGCTGCGTCCTCACCGGAGTGAAAGGCGGGGATGCGTTCGTTTTGGGATCAGAGAAAAGGAAATACTTCTCAAACAAAATGATTACAGAAAACACTCAAGATATATCACACCCGAAAATCACTCCGAACATTTTAGTGTGAAAGACTGATTTTGGTAACGTCGCCCGTTCTAAACACAACGTGATCTCGCCCCGTTGTGGCGCACGGACACGCCCTCTGCTCATCCCACCACTATTGGGTTCAAAACGCACTTTCCCTAGCGACGAGCAGAGGCCACGGCGCGGCCCCGACAGGCCTCCCCCTGGCCCTGAACGCAGACGTGGCATCTGTTTGCAGCCATCACGTTTGATCATGAGGCTTGAGGACAAAAGCCACCACACAGGGTGACGGGGAAGGAGACACGGAGACCGGGTCCCCGACGGCGTGTTTGAGCAGCAAACCCAAAGCCAGAACTCCTGGCGTGCGCACAACAGGTGTGTTAAGCTTTTGCTTAAAAAAACGTTAAAGGGGGAGTTTCAGATTCCTGCCACAAAAAAAAGATACTATTTTCAAATTGAACAGAGAAATATATCAGCAAACATTTAAAAATGAGCACATGCTACATGACTGTCCTATTTCAAATAATACAATAATGAATAATCTATATTTCTAAATGTCATCATTCTCCCTGTCCCCTGCCTGGGTACTGACAGGTCAAGGCCGAGGCCACTCTCGGGCGGGAGGGACCCCTCAGCCCGCCAGCCCCCGTGTTTTGAAAGCCCACCGCTAGGACCATCCTTTGGACCATCCGGGGGTGATCCGGAAGTGGTCCTGGTCCAGGTGAGCACCTCAGCCGGAAGGCGTGGCATGGATGACCATGCTCGCAGGTGCGTGCGGCCGAAAGCCAGCGCTGAGGGGCGCACGGCCGGGGAGGGAGGGGGCCTGGAGGCCGTCTGCGTGGAGGGGCCTGGAGGGTGGTCCGGGGCTGAGGGCAGCGTGCTCGGGGAAGCCGGTGTCCGTCCGCTCGCGCTGTCACAACGGAACCGCGCAGACGGGCTCACACAGCGGGGGGTCACTCGCTCGCCGTTCCGGAGGCTGCGAGTCCAAGGTCAAGACGCCAGCAAATCCGGGGTCCGGCGCGACCCCCTTCCTGGCGCGTCGCTGGCAGGCTTCTCAC